>BHFT01003654.1:0-84854 GCA_004320025.1 Laticauda laticaudata
CGCTTCAATCTGCTAGGCTTCCGTGGAGCATCCACTTTCCAACCCCTCTACATCCTCCCCCCGTCCGTTCCTTTCCATTGTTGTCCACTTTGCTTATGCAAATTTGGGGCACTTTTGAGTGCGGATAACAACAGATGGAACCTTTTCCCGTCCTCTGTGTCCTTTTTACAAACGTTTTGCATCCGTCTGCCAATGTGACAGGGCCTTAAGCCATAATCCTTCTCTTGATGTACACCTCAAGTTCATACCAGTTTTCTGTTCTATACAGTGTCCATAACCATTGCACGATCATCCTAAGATAGCCTCCTGAAATTTAACCTTTCTGAACACACTGGGACTATACTTTCCAGAATTCTAGAATAGGAACCAATCTTCCCATCCCATTATCTTCACCATGAGTCTTTGTTCATAGTGTTATAGCCCTGATCAAGTTCTAGGAAAGAATATTTTCACAGCTCTTCAAGCACTAAGACAACAATCATCATCCTGGGATCTCGAACTCTGTAGCAGGCTCCTCAGGTGAAAAGCAGCAAGAGCGACTTGTTGGGAGTGACTTGCAACTTCCCTGCCAGCTTTCCCCATTGTCTTTACTTTGTAGGAAGGAAGCAGGGAAGGTCACAAATGGCAATCACATAATCATGGCTTGCCGCAATTTTGTAATCATGAGCTTGNTAATCATGGCTTGCCGCAATTTTGTAATCATGACCTTGGAGCCTAAGCACCTGTCACAATCACTTGATTATGAAGGTGTTGCAACAGTCAGAATTTCAAGGACTTATCATAAGTCCATTTTTACAGCACTATCTATCAATTAATGAATGGATATAAGCTAAGGATTGCTTCTATATGTTTGGATTTGGAAAACTACAGGTTTTTAATTGTTAAATTTATATCCCCTCTAAAATCTCCCCTCCAAAATGGATTTAAGAGAACCAACAATTCTTTGACCTGCTTTTAACTGACCAACACCACCACTCTTATCTCGTATTTGTTTTCTATCATCCGATTTATAACTGATATCAGACACTTTATTAAAAGTAACACTTTCCAGAATAATAGCTACACGTATAAAGGTAGCATCTAGAGGTGTTACATTAGATGATAGCAAAAAGTATGTGATTTCACAATATAAAAGTGAAATGAACTCCATCATGCAACCAGCGACTGTACATCCATTTCTCCTCATCCCTACTGCAAAAGAAATGCAGACTCTTGACTTTCTACAGAATGTTCATCAAGATTTTTTAAATTGTCTGGGATTCCAATTTGAGAACACTGAACCGTTTCCCAACAGACCCTCTGAAGGTAAAAAATTTATGAAAAATCCTTTGTTACTCTTGTTTGTGTGCACAATGCCTGTTCTGCTCAAGTTTTCTTTTATGTGTCTTTGAACAACATATTCCACAGTAGAAACACTGTCATATTCCATGGCAGAAATGCTATGTAATAGTTTTAAGAATTTATTGAGCCGTGGTGGTGCAGGAATTAAAATTCAGTATTACAAGCAAACTTTCCCCACAGCTTAGTTTGATTCTCACTGGCTCAAGGTTGATTTAGCCTTCCACCTTTTTGAGGTCAGTAAAATGATGACCCAGATATGCTGACATTGCAAATCACTCAGAGAATGCTATAATAAAGCATTATGGGGCAGTATATAATATATATAAGTCTAAGTGCAATTGAACATATTTGGTAATGCCTAATTTTCTTTTTTGCCACCTGAAAAAAAAAATCATAATCACTTTTGTTGGTGATTGCTTCTTATAATACATTTACTGCTCCCCAGAGCTTTATATAACACACCCAGCAGAGAACAACAGTAAACTTTACAGATTTATAGTAACACAACTGTAAATTCAAGAATGAAGGCCAGAAATAATAAAGTCCTGAAAGATTATTAAGATTTAATGGCTGACTCTCAAAGATGGAGTATATGACTGTTATTTTCTTAGTTATTAAACAGATTATTACTTAAAAGAACAACAGTGATCCTGTAAAAATACTGTGTGTGTGTGTGTGTATACATATACATATATATATATATAATTACACACAAATGTAAGTACCGCAAGAGCTTATATACTATATCACTAGCTATATATAATATATATATTATATATATACTGACTAATATATTATATATTATACTATATATATATATAAACTTTAGGCGGCCAGAAGGAAAGAAAACTCAGTATGTATTGAAATATTCTTATTGTTTCATTTCTGCTTTTCTCATTTGTGCAACAGGTGGGAATTGAACATAGTGAATGGTGGTCTATGAACTTAATAAAAAGATTGAATTGAGCATAGTGCTTGAATCTCAATCCTTGTCTTCTCGTACCACTTACAAGAGTGAATTGCCAATTAGGATTTATGAGGCAGTAAGAAGCCACTGACTGGCATAGAGAAGAAAATAAGCCATTGGTCTTTTACTAGCTATGAGATTTCCAGTAATTATATGAGGTCTCTTCCAGCAAAGATAACAATGTACAACATTATGACACATAATATACCACTACATTTACGATACTTAAGCTTCTACAATCACAAGTCACACTGGGAATTAACCAGAGACAATATTAGTGTGATTTAAACTTTAAAATGTTCACCCATATATTTCGAAGCACATCTTTTGAAGAAAGATCTTTACAAAGTGACCATTTTTAAATTTTGTTGCCTCAACAGGTGGCTGGAAGCTAAGCAGGGTGACCCCTAGTTATACTTGAGTGTAAGAACCATCAGGGAATACTGGGCCTATGCGTTAGACTAGAAAATTAAAAACACAATGGGTGAAAACAGTGACAATCTGTTGGTACTGTTGCCAAGAAAATTGCATGAATAAGTCAAACTTGCTTGGAAGAAACCACCTGCATTGTTTTATGAATAAATCACTATCAATAACCAATTCTTTCTGTCTTTCACCTCTATTCCCCTCCTTTTCAACTTCATCTTTGTCCAGAAAACATAGTCCTTACCAGTTGNCCACCTGCATTGTTTTATGAATAAATCACTATCAATAACCAATTCTGTCTTTCACCTCTATTCCCCTCCTTTTCAACTTCATCTTTGTCCAGAAAACATAGTCCTTACCAGTTGTTAGATGAAATAGACACTACTCCACAACAAAAAGGTGTCACAAGATATGTTTACTAGAGTAACAAAATAAACCCATTACAAAACTTCTCAGTCACAGAAAAATTCACCAAGGGTCATTAATTTATACTCTGCAGAATCAATTCACAATACAAGTCTGATGAACTAAATTTAATATAATAATCTTAGCCCTCGGCTAAATTATTTCCAAGTATATTAATAATTTAAAAATACATTTCCATGGTTATCTTTCGAATCTCCCAAATGCTTGCTGGAAACATTCGGTAAACAGTGAAATTAAAAGGCTGGACACTCTTGTAAAGAGCAAAGGTAGAGATATGAAAACTATTGCAGCAGTTAAGAGTTTGAAGATAAAAGATTAAGAAAACACTTCAATTGTTACTAAATTCTTCATTATTATGTTATCAAACTGATCATATTCATTTTTAAAATATAACAAACAGAATTGTTACAACTTTATACAAAGCCATATTTGGCATAAATTATAATTTCACAAAATAAATCAATAGAAAGCAACCCCATGTTAAGAATACTGTGAGTTATTTATGTAATGAAATCTGCTTCCCCAAATGATACTTAGCGTCAAGATTATTTTGCTTCACTTTACTGTTACAGAGTGCTTTTTAATTACCGTAGTAAGATAGAAATGTGTGCCATTAAGCTTAATAATTAGTTTAAATAAATTAATTTGCCAATATATAAAACTTGCCCAAATTTATATTTTATTTATAGGGAGCTGCTAAAAACACACATAATCAAAAACAAATGATACAAAACACATCCTCTGTGTCTGTGCACACACAAACAGAAACAGTGTGTTTTTACTATTTGTTTTTGAGAGATGCTTTTTAACTAATTTTTTGAAACTAAATTGTATTCAAATATTCGCATCTTCGCTTGCCATTTATCACATCCATTATCATTTGTTCTGGAAGAAACACATTTTAAAACAATAAATAAATAAAAGCCAGCTTTTTTTTGTTTTTTTTTGCCGCAGGGGCAACTTCTCTCTTGACTTCTCAGAAAGGACAGATAATAAAACTAAGCTAGCTGAGGTGTTTCAATATTGCTTTGAGAGAGAGAGAGAATGGATACCTTACAAGCTAGATTTGGGGTGGATGGGTGGAAGAAATTGCTTGAAAACTCTAGTACCTCAGTACTGCAAATGCCTATCAGCCACCAAACCTCGACAGTGACTGAAGGAGCGAGTACACACCCACAGGCTCTGCCTGGAGTAGAAACAATGGGTGAGGAAAAGAAAGAAGGAAGTCTTTATCTCGCTAACGGCCAACCCAAAACAATCCGGAAAATCCAGCAAGAGACAGAAGAAGAGGGAGAGAGGGGGAGAGAGAGAGAGAGAGAGAGCGCTCTCCAGCCGCTTCCATCTCCCTTCAGGGCTGCCTTCCTTTCTATTTATCTACCTGTGGAAGAGGAGGAGAGGGGGGAGTGTTGTGTGGGAGGGGGGGCAGCGCTACTCACGAACAAGGTGAGAGCCATCGTCTCGGCTCCGCTAACCAGCGGGATCGCCTCGGAAGGTTTTACTGAGCCAGACGGTTGCGGACGGACCGGAGCTCTGCCAAGAGCAGCAGCCAAGCAAAAAAGAGCCGGAGCAGCAGCCGCTTTGCCATAAAAGTTATCGCCGCGGTCGCCTTTAACTGCTGACCGAGGGGGCGTGGGAGGGAAGCGTTCGGGAAGCTCGGGGCGGCGGAAGAGGCTGCGCCGAGTCCCGGGAGGCCTTGGAGGGAGAAAAAGTTCAGGAGCAGCGGACAGCTGTTGCCTCGCCGAGCGGCGCCTTTGCTCCCTTTCGGACGGCGCTGCTCCCACCCCGCTCCGGCTGCAGCCTTCAAAGCTCTGGTAGCCATCTTGCTTCGCCACATGACCGGCTTCTCCTCTCTCTCTCCCCCCCCCCTCTCGTCTTCGCGGCTTGCAGTTCCCTGAATGGGTTCCCATGGCAACGGGGGATTGGTGGGCCACCACCTTCCTCCATCCCTAAGCCTCCATCACCCCTTGGAGAGGCGGGAGCCCTCAGCCAAGAAAGGCGGGAGCGTGCAGACAAGGGGTCAAGGCCTCTCGGTTGGGCTTTTGCAGCCTGATAGCGGTTTTGTTTTGATCACTTTGAAAGGATGCAAAGAGGGGAGCCGAGGTCCCTGCCCTTCGCTGCTCTCTGAACTATATGCTTCCTCCAGATAGTGGAGGATTGAGTTCCAAGCCCTGGCGATAAGAAACTGCCTCCCCCGACTTTCGTTTTGATTTAGCATCTTTTAGTTCTCCTTATATGTAAAAACACAGTTCCCATGCGCCGGTTCGCTCCTTGCATCCGCACAATTGGTGACATAGGTTGAAGTCCCTTGCTTTACCTACAACGTGAAGAATACATTGGAAAGGGGGAGTGAGAATTACTCTTAGCTGACAATGCAATGTATGTATCAAATGAGAATTAATAAAACTTGGGAAGGTAAACTTGAATACATATTAGAACCTCTTAAGTCCAGCCATTCTTACATGTTGGCCCAATTTCCCCTCTCTTGGTCTTGAATAATTATCCCCGCAAAAATATAGACACTTGTGGTTTAGGTACATAATCAGTGCTCAGTTTACCCACAGTTTAAAAGCTGTGATAAAACTTCAATGCCTGCATCATATTTCTACATGTGGCCTATTTTTGCCAATTTTTTTGTCTGGTGTCCTCCATCATAATTCTAAAATAAAATATTGTCTGACTTTTCCTTGTTTTTATTATTATGGTCAGTTGCACAGTCAGCCAGATGTTTAGACTGGATTTAGCATTTTTGTCCACCGATCGAGTCCTTCCTAAGGATATAGGACAGGAAGATGTTGTTTAATAATATTAAAGGTATTGTCACAGGATGAAAGTTGTTCCAAGTAAATGTGATTGATTAGGATAATGCAGAAGGCTCACAGGAAAGAAAAGCATATTTCAAGGAAAGAAGCAAGGCAAGAGACAGCATGGTCCAGAATTGGATTGTGGAAGAGGAAGTGATTTAGGATAGCCACTTGTAGAATCTCCCAGGATAGGAGAATGCAATTTAGGTTAGGGTAGTAGTTTACAAGATTCTGTTCATATGGTGCATGCAAATAAAGAATTGTACTTTAGCTTGGTTGTTTACGTGGTTCATGGGTTAGGTCTGACAATAAGCCTATCTTTTGCAATTGACTGAAGGTAATTTTGCCACTGCTGATGTTGTTCAAGAGGTGCTCCAGATTTTTGCAATTACACCTAAGGTGCTTACTGCTATTAGTACTATTTTTCCTTTTTTTGCTATAATCGTTCTACGTATAGTTTCTTATTTTTTTTCCAGTTCTTTTTTTTTTTCTATTCTGGTTTCTTCAGGCACTGCAGTGACATTAGTATTGCTGTTATTGGTTGCACACCCAGCCAGATGTTTAGATTTGGATCCTTCAGTTTTCATTACATTTCCCCTGTTAATGGTAAAAGTGGCACATTTACTCTTTCCAAATTCCATTACAGCATTTTGATTACATATATGGACAGTGTTGAGCAGCAATTCTATTTTAGATGCCATTTTTCCATATGGCATCAGATTCACTTATACCCGGCAATAATTGGTTTCTCTGGTTCCTTTTCAGGCAGTGAACTCTTAAACTTGGACATGGGATAGAGACAATACTGGTCATTCTTGTGGATGAATTTTGTTGACATCCAGATTAGGAAAATGTATACATCCTCACATTGTAAATATCTTAAGACAGCCTTCAGTACCATTCATCGTGATCATTTTGGGCATCCTGCAGAGTTTAGGCATTGAAGGCACTGTTTTTCCGTGGTTCCAACTCCTGGGGAGAGGGAAAAGAAGAGAGATTATTTAACTCACTGGCTGTTATTTGTGGGAGCTGTAGAGTTCAGTCCTTTTTCCTATCCTGTGTGACATTTAAATGAAACTACAGAATGCAGAGGTGTGAGTATAGAATCATTAGTATACTTGATGATACCCAATTGCACATTATTACCTCAAACTACACAGGCAATGCTGTCAACGTCTTCATCCAATGTCTGAAGACTATTAAGAGTTTGGATAGGAATGAAACAAAATGAAGTTGAACCCAAGTAAGATGAAAATTATACATTCATCAGGATGCTCTGACAGCTTTGATAATCGTTTCTTTTAGGGATGGCACTACTCATGAGACATCAGGTTCCTATGTCTCTCCTTGGCTGAATGGGCAAGTAGAGGCCATGGTTAATGGGTCTTTGCTTACCAGCAGCCAGTGCACTAGTTATGAGCCTAAATGGAATAGAAGGAGCTCAGAATGGTGATTCAAACCTTCATTGCCACTTATCTGGACTACTGCAATGTGTCTTATATGGAGCTGCCTCTGAAGAGTACTAGAAAGGTCACAGAATTGTGCAGCAGCTGTTCAAATGTAGTCAGAGATGCTGACATGAACTTGTAGTTTTATATAAATAAATGCATTCTACAACTATATATACCTCAAACTAGATGGTCAGGCAAACAAGAGTATCATAAAGTAAATCATCAGGTAAATCACACAGCTTAAAGAAAAAGGTAGGAAAAAGGGGAAAAAACCCTCCACACCCACAGCAACCAATCACAGTGCAGATTGCCTCACTAAATTGAAATATCTCAACAAAGGTACAATTGGTCCAAAATGCAGCACACTAGATATTAGTTGGAATATATCATCAAAAGCATCTTATATTATTACTACAGGCTTTGAACTTGTGCTGTTTAAAAGTTGAATGTTGGTTTTAAACTCAGAAGTCATATATGTGCTTCAGAGTTTAAAAGTCCACTAGGCATAATGAAATGATCTTTCATGATATCCCCATTTCAAACAAACTTGAAGTACTGTTGTACATTCTAAACAACTTTCAACATCTGTACATACAATTTCAGATTTTGTCTTCTGTTCAATTTCAAAAAGTTATTGGTTCTTCTTTTAAAAAAACAAAGCTATTTTAAACAGGTTTTGTAAGGTGAAGTGATACCCCCCTTTTAGTTTTATACAGGAGTTTTGCTTACTGTTTTTATCACATCTGTAATTTATTTTATTATGGATGTTTTACTTTGGAGTGTTTGCATTGCAAAGTACCAAGACAGGTTCTGTGTCATGGGTGGCATGGGCCACTCCTGGAATAGGATGATAGATCATGGTAACTTTTTTTTTAAAAAAGTGTGAATGTTAGCTGGCGTACAAGATGCCCCTTTAACTAAATGAAGGTTCTCAGAGCCAATTGGTTTTCTTTATGAAAGACCAAGGACCAATTTTTTGAGGGCACACACATAGAAGGTGGGGAGAAAAGATTAATGTCAATGAGATATGAATACACTGAGCATTGGGAAGTTAGAGAAGGGGGATGTCAGTGTGACAGGAAATGCAGAAGAAGTGAGTAGTCATTGGGGAAAATCAATGATTCTTAGTACAAGGTCAAGGAATTGTTAAATCTGCACTTTGCCGGAATGGGGAGAGAAAAAGAGGGAGGGGGAGAGAAGGAGAGAGAGGGAGGGGGGGAGAGAGAGAGAGAAAGAGAGAGAGAGATGGCAACCTGAACAAACAAGCTGATCTTGTTGCCTCACGTTCCAGTTTTGGAAAGGTATAAAGGTTATATTGCACATATTTTGAAGATGATCTGCTAAGAGCATGGAAAAGAAAAATAATGACAAGTCAATTGTGGGTGAGGATGGGTGGATTAGGAGGGAGGGCAAGCCAGTAAATGTCTTAGAAAAGGTTTTTGCTCTTATTTACTTTTCCACTTAAGCTGGGCTCCAACTGTCCAATAAATCATGATAAGCATGCTGTGCCTTCAGTGAATGTTATGTTAATACATTCATATGGAAAGGGATTTCATAACTAATGAAAACCAGATACATGTGGATAGAAGTAACCTGCACTTTTCAATTTTCTGCAATTTCCTTATGTAGTACAATGTTAGTCATTTAGCCCACAGGATATTTATTACCAAGACACTGTTGGGCTTTTCAGCTACCAATGTAGTTATATATTTTGCAAGTGTTCTTCAGATGATTTACAAGTGACTTTTTAAAAGCAAATAATGCTTGAGTGAACCCAAGGAGTTATTTTTGCAAGACACACTGAACCAGGAGAAATTCCAGTATGACTTAATGCCTCTTCATTTTGCAGTAAAAAAATGGTAGATATTCCTGTAAAAAGCTGCACAATCTTAACACATTGGTAGATATTCTAATTTTGTATAAATGGACTCTCCTGCCAAAGGAGACACCCCACTCTCTTCTGTGGATATCCATATTCCAATTTTTGTGCTCTGTATTTATTTCTTTCAGCAGTAACTCGTCCATAGATAATTTAAAAAGCAACAGGATAATGAGTTATCTCAGCCTATTAATAGATTCACTGAGCAGCACAGTATCATACAGTAGCCTACCAGCGCTTGTATACAATGCCTGGCACAATGCTATAATACTGCTTTTTGGCAGTAGAGATATTGCATCCATTTCCCATTTTAAAATTAAACTTCGGGATGACTAAGTAGGGAAAATGAATCTACCCACAGGATCTGAGCTAGGCAGTATTTAGTCCTAAAAATTATCAGTAATGAATTAGTGCTCCTTCCAACCTAGCACTTTGAAGCAAATGCAAATATGAGTAGATAAATAGATATCATTTTGGTGGGAAGATAACAGCGCTCTGTGATGTCATGTTGGCCACATGACCACAGAAATGTCTTGGGATAGTGCTGGCTCAATGGCCTAGAAATGGAGAGGAGCACCACCCCCTATAGTTGGCAATGATTAGCATAGTAAAATCTGCAACAACTCCTTTTTGACCTTCTTACTTCAGACTAGCTTTAAAGATACCTTTCTGAAATCTGTTGGCGACTAGGAAGGAAAGCAATGACCAAATTAGATAACTTTTAATACCTTGAAATTATGGTTACTGAGAACACCATGAACTATAAGAAATGCAAAGCTGTCAGGCATAAACTACCTAAAACTGCTCCTTTGAAGGAATGATCAACAAGAAAAATACACAATGAATACACAGTACATTAAGAAATAGTATCTTTGCTTTGCTTCTTTATGTTGGGTAAATCTACCCAGTGTGGTATGTAAACAATGGTTCTAGGACTTGATAATTGTTTATTCAATAAAACCATGGCTTAGTGCAATATGTGAACCTTGGGGCCATATATAGATTTTTGAAGCATGAATTTTAAATCCAACATTGACAATAGGATTGCGAGGAGTAAAATCTCAACTCCAAAGTTGCTGGGATACAAAACAATTTTATTGAACTGTTTGCAATACATGCTAGTCTACATTATGAGAAGTTAACAGTTTATTATATTGTATCTCACAATATTAACTGTTAAAACTGAAACACTGAATTAAATCAGGGAAGAGAGGGGAAGAGAGTTTCCATTCAAAATCAGAATATTTTATATTTTAGTAAATATATTAATTTGGACTTTAAAATAACAAGAACATTTGTGAATGGAAAAAAGGAGTTATATATTAATATTGTATTAGTTTTCTCTGAATTATCTGAGAGGTATCTGTAGCAATGGTAGGATTCAAATTTTTCTACTACTGGTTCTGTGGGTGTGGCTTGGTGGGCATGGCAGGGGAAAGATACTGTAAAATCTCCAGTCAGAGGTGGGATTTGCCAGTTCTCCAAACTACTCCAAATTTCCGCTACCGGTTTTCCAGAATTGGTCAGAATCTGCTGAATACCACCTCTGATCTGAAGGGTATGATCTAAGTGCACTTTAGAAACATGTGGAACTTTAGTCATAATTTTCTGCTGGCTGTAGCATTTTGGACATTCATGGACATAGCCAATTCCAATGTGTTATTACAGATGGTGTAGATATTGATGCAGAATCATTAAAACTTCATCTCAGTCCATTCTCCAGTGTGAGAGGATAGTCTGTCTAGAAAATGGTCAGTACCTGTGCTACTGTTGTCCTGTCCCTTGAAGTCCTCTCCATAGCCAACACAGCAACTATTGGCTATTAAAACTGAGCAGAGAGGCAACTTGGAGTGTTAGTGTTGGGGAAGAAGTAAAGTTACCTTTTTGTGGAAGTAAAGTTACCTAAAGTAGCTAGAAAAAAATACTGTTCTCCAGCAGTAGGGCTCACAAGGATTAGTAGTTGCAGGAGCAACAGGAGGAGGAGGGCTAGAAGTAGGAAAAAGAGTAACGCAGTGAGTACTAGCCTCTGAATGCTTGTATGTGTGTTACCTAAGGACCTGTGTGGTTGTGTTGCCTCTCATAGGTTTTGGAGCCCATTGACTTGGGTATATGTAAAAGAACCTGTGATATCCAGAATAAAACTCACTTGATGATTTTGTGCCTAAATTATTAACTGTTGAATCTCATAGAATTATTACTGTAGAGAAAAATGCTATGCAAGCTACCCTGAAATCCTAATTACAGTTTAGTACAACTGGTTCATAAGAGTGACTGTACAAACACAGAATTTGTTATCATTCTGAACTATGGTGGGTTAGAAATGTAGTTAATAAATAAACTGTACATTCTTATTCCCATGTCCATCCTTATTCCCAAGTCCAATGTTCAAGGCCAAAACTTTGGCGCCTTCTGCTCAAAATAGCAGCATATATTGTTTTGAAGAAGAAAAAAATTATATTCAGGGGAAGATTATAAATACAATATTTCATCTGCACTATAATAAGAAAAATCCACTTTTTCTTCAGTAGCAATTTGGCCAGAACGGAAACAACCATAACAGCCAATATACGATGATACATTGGTTTGGTGGTATCTGTATCTTGCATACTGAGGCATTTGGAGATTTCACAAAACTAGGCTGAGGCAGATTACATTACCATCTTAAATCTTATGAGTTTATACAACAGCAAGATGAAATTTATTCAGATCTGGTCCATGATGCTGTTGCTAGATCTTGGGATCCACTAAGGTTACCTTGTTCAGGGCTCTTCTGAATGGAAGCACCTTATTCAAGGGGCTTCAGGATTTTCAGCCAGACCTTTTAAACAGATTGCTTACAAGGAAAGCTAAATTGTAGCCCCATTTAAGAAACTCCTAATCATGGAAAACGCCTAGAAATTTCAAACAGATGCCATTTCTGTGGAATGTTTTTACTTGCCACTAGATGGTGCTTCATTTCAGAACATGGAGATGTAAGAATATCCAGTTTTCAAAGGAAGAAAACTCTAAAAAAAGACTTTGGATTTATAATGAAGGTTATTTTCTGCAATGAAAAATCAAGGACATTCCACAATGGGATATCTTCCTTCCTCTCTTTTCAGAGGGTAAGGCCCTCTTGTTTTCAGCTGTTCAATACCTGGGAGGGCTGGATGTCCTTCCTCTGTTGTTTAAAAAAAAGTTCTCTGTATAACAATTTTTCTATAATGGAGCCAGGACAGAGGTGATATTCAACAGGTCCTGACCAGTTCTGGAGAATCAGTAGTCGAAATTTTGAGTAGTTTGGAGAACGAGAAAATCCCACCTCTGACTGGAGATTTTACGTTATCCTTCCCCTGCCACACCCACCAAGCCATGGGCACAGAAACAGTAGTAAAAAAATTTGAATCCCACCACTGAGCCAGGGCATTTCACAATGGGATATGGGTGACCCTGGGGGGGGGGAGGACTTATATTAGGTTGTGTGATCCAGTGGTGAGATGCAAAATTTTTACTACCAATTCTGTGGGTGTGGCTTGCTGGGTGTGGAAGGGGAAGGATACTGTAAAATCTCCAGTCAGAGGCGGTATTTGCTGGTTATCTGAAGTACTCAAGATTTCTGCTACTGGTTCTCCAGAATACCAACTCTGGTGTAATCCTTTCTAGGAACAATTATTGGATTTTCTCTGCAATATTCCCAGCTGAAGGAAGCTGTTGCCAAACTATAACAATTATTTTGTAGGGTTTAATAAATAGGGTACAGAGCAGCCTTACATATGTCTCCAAAATGGTTATTAGTGTAGAAGATAACAGATGTGGCTGTGTTTTTAGTTGAATGGGCCACAATTTCCTATGGTCCTGGTTTGTTCCATATTGCAGACATTTTTAATGACCCAGAAAAAAGGGTTGAAAGGCTTTTGGAAGTCTGTAGGAGATTTTTTTTTCTTTTCAGATCTGAATAGAATTTCTGGCTTGTGGATTATAAATCATGAGGATGTTGGTGAAAAAAGAAAGGCTGCAGTGAAAGAACAAAATCTTTAGACATAAAGTTTAGTTTTAGACCTAAGCTATCATTTAGACCCAAATGCTAGTTTCTTTTTGGATGGGGCAGAACTAACTGATAACTCACTTATTTCCAAACTTGCTTGTTAGAGGTTTTGGCTGTTACTATAGGAATACTACATGTTCAATCTTGCATATAGCCACTCCTAGTTTAGTGGCTACCATGGTTGGTGACTGTTTGGGAGTATGACAATAATTTTTTTTTAAATCATTTCCCATCCAATATCTGCATTATGATCAAATTTTGTGCACCTGATAACACATGCCAGAGTAAGAGTAAAGCTAGAATAGTTTATATGAGAGAACTTTATTAAATGAGAAGGCAGCAAAACATGATTTTCTCAGTGTCTGTCTGCCTGCTTGCCTCACTTAGTGACCATTTCACTTCCGATTTAAGGAATGGATTGCAGTCACAAAACAAGCAGTAGAGAGTTCAGTTGCTTCCTGCAACTGGGAATGACGAACAGTATGGACCTAAAAACCCAATAATCTTTTCTCTTGTGGGACTATCTGGTTTCCTGTATGTATACTCAGATTACTAAGCTTAAGGACCAGGTAAATACTTGGTCACTATGTTTAATCTCAAGGATGGTTGGTGAACTCAGGAGATCCTGGTGAATTCTATAATGTGAGATTGCTTGGAAATCCCCCATTCCATCATAATATGAACCAAGCATGGAGATCGGAAACAATTAAATTACTTAAAAATGTAGTCACTGGGTTCTCAGTCAAACTGATTAAAACCCCTGATAGTACATACGCAGATTATATAGCAGATTTTAAAAAGTTGCATCAATAATCATGAATACTTAATTATATTTGCTCAGACACAACTCTTCCTCCTCTATATCAATATAAGAAATTGTCTGAATTCAGACCTTGAGGCTGACACCCATAGTCTTACTCTTACACCCCCGATCTACATTCCTTTAATATTGTATTTTGTAAAATAATCCCTTGGCTGCCTGACATTTCTGTGGCCTTCTTATCTGGCTTGCGTCTCCCTTCCTCGGGGTCACTTCAAACCAAGTTACTGATCTCAAAGGGCATCCTGAATGCCTGCAACTGCTTTAACTTGGTGCAGTTTTTTACTGCCTCACCAAACATGATTTCAACATAAAAAACTAAAACTAAGAAAACCTACTTTGAGAGAATTTTAACTTTTAAATTTCTCGTTGTCTTTTGAAACATTCACCTGATGTAATATGGATTCATTGGTGGGGGTAAATTTTGTCAGCCTCCTGATATCAGGAATTAGAGCCACTTTAGAGTGTACTTTAGGATCTATAAAGCAATTTTGTTTCCTATGTTTGAAAACAGGAAAAATGTCCTGTCTTACTAAAAATACTGGGAGCAATAGTTGCTTTCACTTATTACCAGCTTTAAAGGGGACTATGGAACTGGATGTAAACTCCAGTTTCAAAGCTGTTTGTGCTGATGGTTGTTTTCTCCAGCTTCTTTTTGGAAGCTCTCCATATCTGAGCCCACAGCAAAGCAAATTAATGTGAATACTGTCTTTTGCAAGATAATGTGTGTGGCATAATAAAAAAATCAAACCTGTAATTATTCATTTGCCAAGCTTCCCAAATGCCCCCTTTCCTTTTTTCTAAATCCATACTGACTAATTTAGGATGACAGTTGATGAAATGGTCTAATCATAAAAGCTTAGGCTACAGTCTTTAAAGAGATTACTTAGATAAATAAAAAAGCACAGACAGCCCTGTGTTTTGTGGGATAAAATTAGGCTTCAATTTGTTGTAAAATTCTTTGCAGACAAGCAAAGAACTTTCAGCTGAGCACAGAAACTTTGGTGACACAAAGTATTTAAAAATTGAAAATGAATTTAATCCCGTTTTGCTCCTATTAAACTGGCTTCTGTTCAACTACCATGGCTGTGAGTCTGGCTGGCAGTATTGATCTCTTGCTCTAAACCAGAGCTATTTAGGGAAGCTTTTAACTAGCAAATTCACAAGTGATCTCACTGTATTTTCTTCAAAAGGTACACTCTCAGAGGATAGATTATACTGCATCAAATACAATGTCAAATATCTTGGAACACTGCTTTATGGTTTGTAACCTTTCTGGGAGGGAAAAAAAGATTTATGACCTTTTAATAGGTGCAGGAACCATTTCTTACCATTTTATCTGACACCTTACCAGAAGCTAAGAAAGTGATGGAATTATTGTGGAAGGCAAAAGTCCTCCCTGATGCCATTTGAAAAGATACCAGCGTGTAGAGAGCAGTGATGATGAACCTTTTGGACTCAGTGTGTCAAAAATTCAGAAAATGCCTAACTTGACACTGCTTGGCATGTCTTTCACGCACACATACACCAACAAAAGAGAAGCAATTTATAACAAAGTCATTGTAAATCATGGGTGTCCAATCTTTTGGCTTGTCTGAGCCACTTGGTCTGTATATAAAATATATAATATAGTTAATGTACATAAATGATGTATTAAAAGTTTATAGCCTTGTGGGGCTGCATTATTAGCTGTCCTGGTCCGCATGCATTTAAATAGTGAGATGGATGGCATATAAATTTAACACCTATGTATTTGTAAATACCCTATGACTATTATTAAGTGTGATATATATCTTTTCTTTTATGTATACTGAGAGCATTTGCACCAAGACAAATTCCTTGTGTGTCCAATCACATTTGGCCAATAAAGAATTCTACTNTCTTTTCTTTTATGTATACTGAGAGCATTTGCACCAAGACAAATTCCTTGTGTGTCCAATCACATTTGGCCAATAAAGAATTCTACTCTATTTTTTTTATTTATCTGTTCCTCAGAAAAATGTCTATCCAAGACATCTCTGGGCCATCAGAGGCCTGGAAACTTCAGAGAATGCTCTTGCATGGCCTTTGCAGCCTCCAAGTGGATGGGAAATCGCACCCCTTTGTTTGGAGGCTCCATAAAGCACACAAGAACAGGGTCCTCTTGCATGACTTGCAGGGAGAGCAGAATCTGTTTGATAGCACAGCACTTTCTTGGGTGGCCTTTGGAGGCTCTGATGCTTTTGGGGAGGCTGCAGAGGCTGCACAGGAAAATGATGTGCTCTTGTGCACCTTCTGGAAGTTGTACAAAATGCTCTCTCTTGCAGCCTCTGGAAACTGCAAAGAGCATGCAAAAACATTCTTGCTTGATTTCCAGAAGCTCCAGTGACCACTCATGCAACTTCCAGAGGGTCTCCAGGGACTGTGTGGCCTCTAGGTATGTCACCAAACTTCTAAAAAATGTTTTGGAAGAAGACACTGGCATTTCTATGTTGTTGTGAAAAAACTACATGAATGTGACCATGAAGTCATCAGGACATGAACTTACCTTGAAGATTTAGATTCTTAGTTTTTAACTTGCAAACTTATTGGGGCAGGGTCACCCAAGCAATCTAATACATACCTATGCCAATTTTCAAGGACAGGACACACTGCCTAATTTATATGTTGCAAATACTGTGTGGACTCTAGGTGTGTCGCCAAAAATAATACGTGTGTCATAGGTTTACCATCATTGTAGAGCATCAAGACTATAACCATAAAAATTTATAATTTCTTCCATGCTTAATAACATCCATTAACACAATGAGTTTAAAACTCTGCTAGTTGATACCTTTCCAGGGCAATTTCCCTTCTTATTTAAACTGTGATATTATATTTATGTTGCTATAATTTGCAGCAATATTAGTATCAGTCTAACACTAGACTGAAATGTTCCTCATTCCATATATCATCAGTATTAACACAATATTGTTGACATTGTGAAAGATCCTCAAGAGATTTACCTTTACAGTATGTTATACCAAGGAGCTTGGGGAGATTTATGGAATGTGTCATATAGTCCAGTCATTAGCTCAAATTTAGGACTTATCAACACACATTCCTTTAGCCTTGGAGCTGGTAGAAAAGCATGCCAGCATAAATGGTGCTGCCCCATCCACTGAACCCTATCTGGTCTCAGCAATTAGGCTGATAAAAGGTGCTCTCTGTATAGTTTTAATTCATTTTATTGATTTACACAGCAACCCCATCTGCCTGTGTGACTCTGGGTAGCAAACATAGGATTCAAAGTGGCACAGTGGTTAGTGTGCTGTACTGCAGGCCATTTCTGCTGACTATTGGCTGCCTGCAATCTGGCAGTTCAAATCCCACTAGGCTCAAGGTTGACTCATCCTTCCAAGATCAGTAAATAAAGGACCCAAAATTGTTGGGGGCAATATGCTGACTCTGTAAACTGCTTAGAGAAGGCTGTAAAGCACTGAGAAGCGGTACGTAAGTCGAAGTGCGATTGCTATTTTTTTTTCTAGATGAGCAAGATCTCATAAGAGCGCAGTTTTTGTGTGGTGCATATCTACAGTATTTGTGATGACAACAAATGAAGGCTGAACCTCAGGATTGAGTTGAGCCACTCCGAATGATAAACTACTTTGACTGGAAATAATTATTGCTCAAATACAGCTATGTATCATAATTGTTTTTCTCTAAGTGGTACAAATATTGATCTTTTTTATTTTAATTCAATTTATTGACTGAAGTTCATTCTTTCATGTAAATGAGAAACTAGAGGTAAAAGTGAATGTTATTTATATTTTATTTTTATTTATTAAATTTATAATGCTGTTATTTCACTATCAAAGGACTCTGGGCAGCTTTAATATTTAATCATCAAATGTTTCTTCTGAGGCCACTTAAATATATTTATTATTATTAGAAACACTATTTTTAAAGCTGGAATTATTGCTTACAAAATTTGCAAGACTTTATATTCTTTGGCTTCCTTCAGATCTTATGTTTCATTATCTTTGATTTTTTTTCCTACCAATTTTGTGTAAAGCCTCAAATTGACATTAGGCAATGTACAAAAGCAACATTACATTTCACTGATTTAACTAGAATTAAATAATACAATTTGTTCTTATTTTAAACATACTGCAATCACAATTCGTATTATTGAGTAGAAACCAAAGCAATCATCTGACTTTCTCAGGGGAAAATTGAAGACTAACAAACCATACAAAATATTTAAGTTTTCAGAGTCATTTAACTAACATTTTCTCAAGAGACTCCCATCACATCTATTGTTAAATGAGAAATGTAACAATTTTCTCATACTAACACACAAGATTGCTTATCTATAATGGGAAACTCTGTGGTTCCTCTCATTTAGCTAAATTGTCCAATATTACAAATGCATACTTGAAAACCATCTCTTTTTAAACCCGAAAGCACCTTTTATGTCTAGTTTATATAATGTTTTTTTAAATAGGAAGTCTGATACAGTGAATACTTTGCTCATTCATTCTTCAGGCATTTTGGTTGTCACTCTAAAATTAAGACATTTTAAAAATTTGCATGCCAGATGATTAACAATAAAGGGAAAGAAATATCTTTCTGTAGTTTAAGAAGGGTTATTTGGAAACAATTCAATTTTTGAAAGAAATGCATAAGTGAAGTATTTAATAACAGAACAGGGTAGTAGTGAAATGGAGCAACATGTACTACAAAGCCCAGCAAATCAAAACTATACAGGCATATGGCTCAGCAAAATTAAAAAAAAAAAACCTTCATGCTCTCAAAAAAATTTCAGTAGAGAATTATCAATTTGTTCTGATTGCTAGATTTAACTATTAATAAGACAAAGATAAGTATTCAGTATTTTCAAATACATAGCACAGTATTAAAAGAATTGCAGAAATAAACAATGAGATATTAGATTTAATTTGAAAATCATAAAAATAGGGAACTCAGAAGATATGTTGGGCCATATTTATAGCTGTTGAACTAGGACTCATAATCTGAACAGATAAATGATTGTACAATAAAAAAGTTTCATTAATAGGGATCCAATAGGAGAAATCATTTCAGTGGAGGAAAACGTTAAATTTCTTCAAACATTATTCTTTGAAAAAATTGCTATAAAATGCTTGATCATTGGTATAATACTTCAGGTTTGACAATTCATTTTCAATGACCAGGTTGGATCATTCTTTCATATTTGGTGGCAAAACTATAATTCCAGAAAATGATTCATTCTAGTATGAAACAAGTCTTAAAACTGCATTTTATTTCAACCTATGTTTTTATTAAACTTCATGAAACTATATGTCCCCTGAATTAGCTTTGTATATAACTGCTACAAGGATACTATGTGCTTCTTACTGGATCAGTTACCTGATCCTTTCAGTGGAAAAATGGAAAACCAAGTGGAAGCTATGTGCTTTGAGATGACATTTAAATTGGTAAGCACTGAAACTTTGATATTGATAGAGATTTCAACTCAAACTGGAAACAATTTTTGTAACTAATATTCTTTTTTGTCCTTTTTCATATTTGTTTATGTATTTTCTTCAAAGTATCCATAAAGAAAAAAGAAAAACTTTGAAGTGTAAAATGATGGGCAAAATATTGTACTTGTTGCCTAACTGAATTGCCTTCCAGTGTTCTACATTCCAAGAGCAATGGTCTTTTACATTAATCCTAGTCTATACACATCTATATAAGATACAGGTAGTCCTCGACTTATGACCACAATTGAGTGAAACATTTATGTTGCTAACCAAGACATGCTATGTGAATTTTGCTTCATTTTATGACTTTTCTGTTGTTAAGTCAATAACTGCAGTTGTTAAGTTAGAACAACCTTCATGGTTAAGGGAATCTGGTTTCCTCATTGAGTTGGTTTGTCAGGTTGCAAAAGGTGATCACATGACCTCAAGATACTGCAACTGTCATAAATACAAGTTGGTTGTTAAGTGCCTGAATTTTAATCATGTGACCAGGGAGATGCTGCAACAGGCTGAAGTGTGAAATATGGCCATGAGTCACTTTTTTCAGTGCCGCTGGAGCAATAGGAATAGCACTTAGATTTATACGCCACTTCACAATGCTTTACAGCCCTCTCTAAATGGTTTAGAGAGCCAGCACATGGCCCCCCGCAATTTGGTTCCTCGTGCTACTGACCTCGGGAAGGTAGGTTAACAGCAGGATGGCTTCAGTCAAAATTACACAGGAAAGGAATCCTATTCTCTGGCACTATGCCATATTGTAGAGAAACAAGCAGGACTCGGTAAGGAAATCTCATATCGTAAATGCAAGACAGCAGATACAATGTAAAGATAAATTTTATTCTCTTGATGATTTACTCATGCAAACTGCACAGTGAAGAAAACGGTACAGTTTGTGAAACATGTCAAATTCAAGGAACGCAAATGCAAAGTACAGAAGTAGTGACATACAGTTTAAAACGGAATCTATGGTTGTACAACTGTTTTGTTGAACGTAGATGGGATTTTCACTAACCCCACTAACCCCTCCATTAAAATCATTTTTACATATCTCCTCACACGTACTTAGATTTACAACAGCAACACTTTTGTTACTAAAAACACCGTGTTACATTAAATAAGTTTTAAAATAAGATTGGCTTATATTGCTCCAGGCATTGTTACTGAGGCATCACCATTTAATTCAGTGAGCTGCTTCAGGACAGAAATGAAGATGGTAGAGTACAACACAGCCCATCATATTTAGCAGAGCAAACACAACCAAATTGTTCTTACGCAGTTCATGGAATTCACAATGAGAGAGTAATCACTCCAATTCAGATAGGGATATAAGTCCAGATCCCTTGCTTTTTACATTGTGCCTAAATTGGAGGGAGCACAAAGCAGGTGCGTACATCAGGTGTTCACAAGAACATAAATGCCATCTATCAATGATGCACTGCTTTCAACTGGGGGCACATCCCCACCTCGGCATGGCTAGAATTATATCAAAGCAGTCTTCTGTGGAGGTTTCTTTCAGGGTTTGTATTTGCTCATGGAGACTCTGGTTTTTGTTCTGTGTTTTAAATTCTGTAAGCTTGCTTTCAGTATTACAGTTCTTTTAAAATAACCTGATAAAGCAAAGGCAATTAGAGTATTTCTTTGCTAACTATGCAAAAACCTGTTCCTTGTAGTTTTAATACACAAAATATTTAAATTCTTATTTTCAGACTTAAAAGCACTGAAATGATATATACATAATTTAATGACTGCATCCAGTTTCTGTTCAAGTTTGGTTGTACACCATAAAGTTGTTTTCTGTCATTGCCACCACTTAAAATTGTGACTTCATAGCTTGATGGCACCCCAGGTTAAAACAAAGCATAGAAGAAACAAGTCGCACAATCCACAATAAATGCAATAAATGCTTGCTATATACATAATGGGTTTCTCCTGTTTTTTTTTCTGCCAGATATTGCATTGTGTAATTTACTTCATTGTTTTACAAAGTTTTACTGTTGTGAATGCACAGACTTATATTTTGAAATTTTACAGTTTAATAAAATAATATACTGCTGTTGTTTTTAATGTAAATTCAGAATTAAAATAGATAATGGCACATTAAAAAAAACCTCCATATTCTACAGATGATTGGATAATGAGATGAACTGTACCTACATCATCTCATCAGAAACTACATCATGGAATGTTAATTATCCAAGTTCACACAGTAAATTACAATTCAAAATTGCAAACACCTACTCAAGCCAGCATCACATTGAAGGCATCTTTAAACATTCAAGCACAGAATGCCGGCATAAAGTACTGAATCATTCTCTTTTTCACTCATGTATCTACATGCACACTCACAAATGCATACTGCACCCACCCACCCACACACACACATACTATAATTGTTTCCAAGGTATGGTAAATCATTAATTTCCCCGCATTCAGGTATCAAAATTTCTCGACTAAAACATGACAGTGCTTACACAAGAATAAAGTTAAGTTACCTTGCAACTACAAGACAATAACCAAAAAAAGAAAAATAAATCTTGAGTTGTTTGAGGAGAGAATTTAAGTTTTCTGGCACACATACCATACTAAATGCGCAAAAGCTTCTCATTTTAAGAGTCAAAACCCCACAAAGTATGAAGTTATGCTGATTTTGAAAAACAGTTCCGTTTTTAACCCTGTTAACATCTGTCCATTGTCTTTTTTGATTTTTGTAAATGGACAGCTGCAGAATTTATTTCCATGTCAGAAATGAATGTTCTGATTTTAAAATGGAAGTGTTAGCTCAAGTGGTATCAAATTAAAAAGAAAATCTAGCTAAAATGACCCTGATCAAGATTATGTATGTGCATAAAAGTACTGTATATCATATACTGTACTGGCCCTGTTGAACAAAATTCTTTAAAAAAAACATCCAAAGTTAAAAAGCCAAAAAAATAATGCTACACAATATAATCAAACATATTCTCCCAATGTTTTCTTCTCATAATGTGCAAAACAATACAAAGGCAAAAAGACTAAAAGCAAATTTACTGTTCTGGTCTTTTCCCCCCTTGCCTAGTGCTTTATGATCTTGTCGACTTTACAAAGGAATCTATGTAGAACTTTGGTATAAAACATTATAAGATTATGATCACAGTTTTAGGATGAGTATTTAGCGACTGTTCTTAATTATTATTTTTGGAATACCATCAAATGAAAGAGGAGTACATTTCATCTGTACCAACACTTTTACATGACAAGCACTGAAAATAACAAGCCATCCTAGTTAGGAACCAAAGTGACTACAAAGAGACTAAAACCGGCTGTGCAATTCCTGTTTGCCAACTTCCAAAGCCAAATTCAAGTTTATATTTTACAGATGAGTAATTATTAAGCTACAGATGTTTCCTAGATGAAGGCTATTTCCTTGGTTTCCCTTTGAAGCTGCTAAGGAATATCTAAAAACAAAGTAAGTTTTTGATCAACTTCCTGAAGGCTGTGATTGGGACGGAGGAGCCATGACAATCTGTGACAGCACTGGCTCAGTACTCTGGTCAGGCATCTGGCTGAGAACTGACGTAGCCACTGCTTCTGCCTTGGAGGTGGAGCTTACTCCATTAGAAGTGCTGACGGAACTATGCTGAATAGCTTCGGTGTGAGGACTACTTGGCACAGAAATGTCTTCAGAACTGTCATCTTTATCTGTTGCTGAAAAGAGAAGAACAGCATTTCTATTCCTTGTTCATGAAACACGCACCAACCATCATGTTATATCCAAAGAACTACAGGTTAAAAATTCTGACATAAAGTTTTAAAAAGTTTTAACAGGCAGCGCAGATTCTCAAGAACTTTTAAAGCAACATCATGAAATGATGTGGTCCCTTCTTTTTTGAGAAAAGCAGCTGAATGGTTTCATTATGCTTTGCTTCACTCCTCGGATTCCTGCTCTAAAATAACTGGAAATCAAAAGGGGAGATAGGTATTTACATGAAGGGCCTTAATGGGCCAATCAATCTATGCATCTTGCTGTGAAACAGGCTAATCAAAATTGTCCCCCCCCCAAGTTTAATATTTAGTCAGTCATACAAAAGACCAAGCTCCTGTTCTACTAAACTGCTTTAGCTGCTAGTCTTATATATTGTGAAGAAATATTTTATTTTGATAATCAAAAATAACTAGTTAATATATTTTGCCTTTTTCTTCTCTACTTCCTTTCAAGTCGTGAAATCCTCCAGTGAAGGAAACAACTGGCATAGGAAACGAATGAGGGAAGCTGGGGAGCTAATACAGCTCTGTCAAATTCAAATAATGACTTGGAGAATGTCTAGCCAGTAGCATCCAATACAGCTTTGTTGTTGGTAGAACTGCTTCCATCAATGCACTGGGGAATAAGGCCATTTCTTTCCTCCCTCTAAAAATCTGTCCCAGAGAATGAAGAATATTTTGAAGTAGGTGAGGTGGCTTGTACCAGAGAGAAGACAAAACTGCAGTTTGTGAGCAAGTTTCCACTCAACACTAAATTTCATTGACTGTTTCAAAAATGTTAATCATCATACCTGTAACAAAGTTCTATTTAGTAATTTGTGTCTTTATTTTAAAAAATCCGACTACATTAGCATATCTCTTTTGTTCTATTCTAGCATTAAAAACTATATTTGTTTGCCTAATCAAGCATTTGTAAGTTTTATTATTTGATTTACCTTAGGCATAATTCACTCCACCTAATTTTAGATTTACCAAGTAACTTATACAGTAAATACTGTATATTATTTACCTGCTTTTTCTGAAACATTTTGCCTTTTTGTTCAGAATCAAATTAGGTTTACATTACCAATACTATGATGAAGGTAGTGAATTCAAAAGCACATCTCTGGTTCTCAACAACTATATATAATATTTTGGAATGAATATATATAGCTTTACACATTTTTCTATTTTGCCTGGTAATACATAGAATTATATGTTGTGAATGGAAATATGACTGAATACAGAATATATGAATATATCTATCTGTCTGTCTGTCTGTCTGTCTGTCTGTCTGTCTGTCTGTCTGTCTATCTATCTATCTATCTATCTATCTATCTATCTATCTATCTATCTATCTATCTATCTATCTATCTATCATCTATCTATCTATCTACATATACACATATACATATATACATATATAAAGAAAAATTTCAATCTGAAATTTATTAGTAAGTTTTTGGATCTGGAGTTTACAAGTCCTTACACAGCTAATAAACAGATATGGATTTTGCAGAAAAGTTTCCACTTTATGCCAGGCTCCATGTTGGAGAACTGGACCCAATTTACCAGATGAAATAAACAAGTTGGTCATGCTAATTTTATAGAAATATATAAATATATATTTTGGCCAATTGCCAAAAGTAATTAACAGAGATATTTGACTACAAAAGTATGTATAAATAATATAGTTTAAATATTAATTACGTACAACTCTGGAAGGAAAAAAGGGTTCCACCGGAAGGCATGGTTATAAAAAAAATAGCAGATTGTATAGAAATGGACAGGCTAATAATGAAAATAAAAGACAGAGAAGATTCAATTTATTATAGGGCCTGGGATGTCTGGTATGAGTGGTTTAGAAATAAAAAGAAAAGAAAATGGCAATTTGGAAAAGAATGAGGGAATATGTAAATATGTAAATATACCATGGAGAAGATTGAGATGTAA
The DNA here is from genome assembly GCA_004320025.1 of Laticauda laticaudata. Taxonomy (NCBI): domain Eukaryota; kingdom Metazoa; phylum Chordata; class Lepidosauria; order Squamata; family Elapidae; genus Laticauda; species Laticauda laticaudata. The sequence goes on from BHFT01003654.1 coordinate 25,295, forward strand.
GGATAAAAGATATTGATTTATAGTAAGAATAAGATGTAATAGTAAAGGAATAAGTAAATACATATGCCGAAAAATGTGAGAAGATGCAAAAGATGTCTTGATGTTGATAACAATGTATAAAGTTTTATTTTATGTTTTTAAAATCTGGAAACTTAATAAAATTTATTTTAAAAAAATAAATATTCATTTCAAATTCAGAACACAGGAAAAAGATTTTTATTGGAACATTTGTAAGTATTTAAGAAAGAGCAGCTCAATGGACTACACCTTTTTATTTTTGGTTTCTTTATATCATTTAAAGACATTGAACACATACATTTTAAAATGACCAAAGAACTAAGCAGCATCTGAAAAACACTGAAAAATTGTAAGTATTAATCACATAACATAGATAGATTTCTATTGTGCAATTTCATTCTTGGGAGAAAATGTTGATGCCTTCTGCTAGTAAGAGGAGAAAGTTTATTTTCACTGACTCCCATATTTCTGTCCAATACAGAAGTCTCTTCAAACCCTAGAACAGATTCTTGGGACATTTTATTGCATAAGATATAGGGAAGAATTAGGTAGAAACATTTTGTGATGTTCCTGCCATAGTATCTTTTGGCCACTTTGATATGGATATAGGTTATCCGTACTATATATTTTAATGGCATACACCAAATTTTTACTTGTATTTGTATTTGTATTTGCATTTGTATATTCTGGTTATAGTCAAACTATTTCTTTTGAATGATAATGCTATTTTAATTGCTGACTTCCATACAGATTAAAAATAGCATATATTAATGTCTCAGATATAGTTAAATATGCCAGAGGGGGAAAAGTTATTTTTACATTAATATTCAAGACACCTAAGCTCATTTAGCAAACTAGGCATACAGGAAGCAGTCCTATAGCTGCCTAAATATATGAAATAATATTGCTTTGTCAGACGGGAGCTATAATAGTCTCATCCCTGGAACAATCATTGTTAATATAAATTCAAAGTATATTTTGGTATGGTTTCAATTTGCTCCAAGATGCCACTTTCTGTCTTGTCAAAATGACTGGGGATCAAAAGGACTGAGATTTATAACCTCAAAACTGACAAAATCAATGTGCTAAATATTTAGTCAGAGAGTTGCTAAATCTCCAGAATTTTTTAAATTAAAAAATATTGCCCATTCTGATGAAATTGCTTACAATGGCTACAAGTAAAGATGGTGGACATTAAGTTTTATCGCAAGCACCTGAGGGACTGTTCACATGCAATACAAAATGTTCTTTTATTCTCCTAAATTACTGACACTGGCAAATTAAAATGAAGTGGCTACATATGGCAGAAACAATCTTCACATTTACAAATACCCTGAAATATCACTAAATCATAAAAACGAAAGCTGTGGGTTATATATTATGAATGTTGCCTAATGCATTCCCAGCTCAGTTATTTGTTATAAATTTGTGTACAATGGACAAAATTGGCCATTTATTCTACTGCAGTGACTGCTTTCTGGACTTTTTATTATAGTCCAGAAAGCAGAAAGTAGACATACACAATTAACCTTTGAAGTGCTGAAAGAATCAGAAAGCCAACAATTTAGTTTCTTACATTTTACCCTTACATTGTTTTATCCATATATATAAATATTTATTTTTTTCCTTCAATAATATGATACATTGCTCTTTTGGATAAAAATTAATATTCAATTCATCAAACAGATATTCAATATAAATATATAACATTATCAAGAGGATTTATGAAAATATTTTTTTAAAAAAGAATTCTGTGAATTACCGTGTTCCTGAACATATTTTGCCAAAACCATGTGAAACATTTCAGCATCATTTTTCAGTATTAATGTTTTCTTTGGTGCTTCTTGGTATTTCACTGGCACAACCTTAGAGCTATGAGGGAATGGAATATTACTCACTATGATAGCTAGATTTCTTCTGCATGGCGGTAACAGGACAATCTTTATGAGCCAGAAGAAGCTGTTTTAGCTGTGCCACTTCATTTCTCAGCAGGGTGACTTCATTCTAAATTTTTAAAAAAAGTTGTATTTTAGCTGTATTAAATTATGTGCATTTCAGTCTGAGGTTTACAAGGTCCCGAAAAGGCAAATAAAAGACGCACCAGCACACACGTCTGGTATATATTAATACCAAAAAAGTTAGTATTTATTAAAAGCAGGATATAAATTGAACAAATAACTGAAGTTTGTGGCCAGATAACTTCATTTCCATCCCTTTGTTACACAAAGCCACCCAGTCACTTTGAAGTGAGATGGGCTGTAAATAAATTTAATAAATAATAAACAAACAAATCATGGTGGGAATTCTTTCTTCCCTCATAGTATTATTCATATTTGCTAATTATCTTTTTTTGTCATTTTATGTATTTCCTCTAACCTCTATGACTGTACAATATCTTGCACATTGTCTTTTGTTATTTAAAATCCTCATTCCTTATCTTTTTGAAGATTTCATCATCTACATTCAAGTACAGTATGGCTTTCCTGTTCTTCCCCTTTCTTCACATATTTGCTGTGTAGTATTACACAGTAGTAGTGTGTAGTATACAATCCCATTACATTTAGTTTACTTATGCTTCTCCTTGATATGCCCACTTTCATTTCACATAACAAAGTAGGAATAGGCATTCCTTGTAACAGACCATATGCGATCCACTACCTTTCTACCACAATGCTTATCTCTTAAAATTTCCCCATCTATTTTAATAAATATTTTATCAAGCTAGAAGCTGCAGTAATTGCTGTAGTGTTTGTCATTTATATATAAATTATAACTCTATAAATTATAATTTATATAATAAATTATATGTATTATTTATATATAATTATAACAGATAACTCTGTCTTGTTTTGGCATGAGAAAATGCCATCTCTCCATGCTCCTTTTGGCAAAATAAAGTCTAATATTCAGTGCAAATAATTCAATTTCTTAAACAAAATGGCATTGTCTGCATATCAATATGCACATTCACTTTCTAAACCAACAAGGTTACAGATGAAGTCTTCATGCACAACACACACACACTTTTATTGAACCTTTCATAAATAAACCACATCATATTTTAAGATTTCTCCAATTACAAATCCTACAACTTGAAGCTTGATGATTTTTCAATGTTGTCATAACACCCACTGGATATATTATATTACCGAGTATGATTCCTATCGTAATAGGAATCCAGAACCCAGATACTTTTATTCATAATTAAACAAATCCTATCACTTTCCTACATCGCTGAATGAACTTCATTCCACAAGGCTGAAAAACATTATTTGCATCTCTTACATCTTTCAATTTTCTCTCAGATTTCAGAGAGGCACAATTTTTATTTATTAGTTCATATTCCTCTTAATTTCAAGTTGTAATATTTCATGATCATCATCTGATGAACCCCATATTGTTATCTGCTGATCATCATTAATTGAAGCTTTTATGTAACTTGTTAATAAAACAGTAAAATAGAAACGATGTAGACTAGGTTATCACTATTATTTGCACCCATGCCACATGCAGCACTCCTTGCTCACACTATTTTTGGACTGTATGCCACAAGACAACAGAAACCTTGTTTTCTCATATTTGTGCTAATTTATGTAAGTTAGGATTTACAATCCACATACTGCCTTATGAGCCTCCATATAATCGCCTGAATTAAGTATATTCAGTGAAGTGACACAATCAGAGGATATATAGTAACTACTGGTACAATCTTCCTCCCAACAATACCTAAATGGTAGACCAGAAGGTCATATTCAGAATACATTTCCCCATTTAATTTAGAATAATCTGAAACTCTATTAAAGAATACTATATTCCTACTCCATATTACCCAAATTTTTAATTGTGTCCAACTAAAGCTACAGATCCAGGCTGTAAAGTTCAAATGACTTCCTGGACAGCAGCAAAGTAAGGATGTGCAAAACATTCTCTGCATAGACAATATAGTGTAAATCACTGGCAACTCATATCAAAACGCACATATTTTATCTGAGCATGAACCTGAAACACATTCCAGGCAGGACCTGTTCTGGAATAGGAACAGCAAGGAAAACAAAATAAGGCCTTCAGTGGCAGCACATGTGGTGTCAGCTAAAGGAGGTAATGGAAACAAATATGTTGTGAAGATTGGAGAGGAATGGGCAGGCTGGCTGAATTCAAATGTGATGAACTATGGGGAAGAAAGAAGAAAGGTACCGAGAAGATGACAAGATGAGCAGGTGGGTACTTGAATGTAAACGTGTCAGGGGAGTAAGAGAAGAAAGGTGCTGAATTTGGTAGGAAGGCAAGTACAATTGCCATGGAGGAAGAGAGGAAGGAGAACAATACCACCATTGACCAATTGACTGTATTATATCCTTCTGGATTTTGTCTCAGCTGAAACTCCAAACAGCTAAAAAGTTGTAGGTTTTGATTTGCATGTGCTTCCAAGTTGTAATGTCTTTGTTTTATTTATGTACTAAACACACTTTCAGCATGTAATATTTGCTACCAATGGTGATTGTCTGGATTTTTGCAGTCCAGACCTAATTATGCAACAGAATGAATAACACTGAGAAAGTGAAAAGGTAGTTTTGACCTATGACTTTGTGATCAGGTTATTTATCCATCAATAGATATCAATATATATCTCAGCCTTTATAAGTTATACACAGCTGGCTTTTTTTGTTATAGTTTTAAGTAAAAAATTAATGCACAGACTTCCAGAACATTTCTGGACCCAAGGTTTTACTTCAATATTGCAAGAGATAGTAAGGCTAGGACAAAAGCAGAGTTTTAATTGAATTTCTGCATACAGGTAAAACTAAAAAAATTAGAATATCATGCAAAAGTTCATTTATTTCACTAATGCAACTTAAAAGGTGAAGCTAATGTATGAGATAGACTCATTACATGCAAAGCAAGATAGTTCAAGCCGTGATTTTCATAATTGAGATGATTATGGCTTAAAGCTCCATGAACCCCAAATGCCACAATCTCAAGACAAATTAAGAATATACATCAATAAACAAGCATTGACATAGAACAATATCGGACCTCTGAAAAGTAATAAGCATGCATATGTACTCAGTACTTGGTTTTGGCCCCTTTTTGCAAGCCATTACTGCCTCAATGCGACTGGCTGGCAGCTAATGCAGCCTGTGGCACTGCTGAGGTGTTATGGAAAAGACCAGATGCTTCAAATAGCGGCCTTCAGTTCTTTTGCATTGTTTCGGTCTCATAGCTCTTCATCTTTCTCTTGGGCAATGCCCCATAGATTCCATCTGGGTTCATATCAGGGTGAGTTGGCTGGCCAATCCAAGCACAGTAATCCCACGGTTCACTGAACAGGTTTTGGTGCTTTGGTCAGTGTGGGCAGGTGCCAAGCTCCTGCTGGAAAATGGAAGTTCCAGCATCCCCATTAAAGCTCATCTGTGGAAGAAACTGAAGTGCTCCAAAATTTCCTGGTAGGGCTGTCTTGATCCTGGACATTAATGCAAGCACAGTGGACCAACACAGCATGATGACATGGATCCCCAATCAACACAGACCAAATATTGTAGGAAACTTCACACTGGACTTACTGACGATCATCTTGCAGTGTGTGGCCTCCCGATTTCTTCCTCCAGACCTGGGTCCTTGGTTTTCCGAATGAATGAAGAAAGTTGCCTCTCATCAGAAAAAGAGGACTTTGGCCCACTGAGGCAAAAAACCAAAAGACCAAAAGGTCTTTTGTTTTTTTACTTAGCCCAGTAAGACCTTGCTGGCATTGAGCTTGTTGTTCAGAGAGCAGCGTGACAAGAAGAACTGGACACATTTGAAGCCCGCTGTCCAGGATCGTCATGTGATTCGGGTGGCTCTTGCGATTGCCCTGATCGCAGCTCAAGTCCAACTTTGCCCTTTGTCGAAAGTCCCCACACTTTTGAATGCGCTTCTTTCCTGGACTATTTCTCCGGGCTTGCGGTCATCCCTGCTTGCTTGTGCACCTTTTCTTCTCACGCTTTTCCCTTCCACATAACTTTCTTAATATGCTTTGATACACCAGTTTGGGAACATCTCACTTCTTTTGCATTTACCTTTGAGGCGTTTCCCTCCTTGATGGAGGGTGTCAGTGGTGGTTTTGTGCACAACTGTCAGTGTCCATGCAGTCTTGTCCCATGATTGTGATTCCTACTGAAACCAAGACTGGAGAGACCATATTAAAAGGCTCAGGAGAACCCTTTGCAGGTGTTATGGCTTTCAATTCAGTGATTAGAGTGGACACTTTGAGCTAGAATATTGAACCTTTTTACAATATTCTAATTTTCTGAGATTGTGGATTTGGGGTTTTCATGAGCTGTAAGCCATAATTATCTCAATTACGACACATCACGCCTTGAACTATCTTGCTTTGCATGTAATGACTCTATCTCATATATTAGTTTCACCTTTTAGGTTGCATTACCGAAATAAATGAACTTTTGCATGATATTCTAATTTTTTGAGTTTCACCTGTAATTAAGAACTAAATTAAGTATAACTAAAATCATTTCTCTGTACGCATTTAATAATTATCTCCTTCTAGAAATTAGAAAGTATAATTTGATGAAAACTTTTAGGAAGCTTTAGGGCTTCAGGATATGTACCCCTGCGGTATGTTGAATTGAACAAATTTATTTAAATCCAGGCATCATTGTCAACTATTCCTGAAATAACTTATATTTGTATTTTTACATTTAAATTATACATAATTATTTTAGTTATTATAAGCCACTTTGGGAATAATTTGTCCCAAAGGGCAAATTAAATCATTTAAAACAAATATACTATTTCAACAAACTTTTCAGAGCCAACACCTAAAATACCTAGATAATAAACCCCAAAATGTATAGTCTTCTCAATGTTGCCTGAATTCATAGGACAGCTTTTTAAATTCAATACGAAGAATTAGGATTGTAATCTTTTCTCCATTGCAACTGCTACAGAACTGAACTGAATATTCTAAATGTTATGAATTGTACCAGGAGGGGGGGGGGGGGGTANGGGGGGGGGGGGGGGGGGCTTAGCCAGTCAAATATCCGACTTGACCTGAGTATATTCCAAGAAAATATCTTGGACTGCAGAATGTCCTCTATTAAAAGATTCTCATGCAGAATAATCTCTACCTGCTGCCTGAGAAATGGCAGAATCTCCCTACCCCCCACCCTTTTCTTGTTCTTAGTTATGTAAATAGCCAGTTGGCAGGCTAATGGTAAGTGTGATAGATTCAAGAATATACATTAAATGAAGAAAAGGAAGGAAAACAGTTGGCTCCTTACTGCAACTTAATTGAAGGTAGCAAAAAATAGTTTTGTCAGCGGTTTCTCCCTTGTTAAATAGCTATTTGAATATATCAATCAGCTGGGCAGTAAGGAAAAACAGGAGTAACACCTGAGGCTGAGGGTCCCTGTAGGGCTTCCCCCCCCCTTTTTTCTAAAATATTATTAGTCATGAGCACATATTACATAATTAATACAAGGGCAGCACTTTTCAGCTTTAAATGATATGAGTGAATTTGCAATTTTGAGTGCCATGGGCACAAGCACAGATTACTGTGGTACACTAAACCAGCTGCCACACCACATATGGTCATCAGGTGATTTCACCTCAAACTGCCTAATCTGCTTATTCATATTTTTTTTTTTTTTGCAGAATAAACCTTAATCAATTTACCTGGCTGGTCATCTGAGCCTGGAAGCAAAACAAAAGTGATTGAGATTTGTTAAAAAATACTCTTCCCATTAATTTAGTTACTGTAATGATCCAGGATTCTTGTCTCTGAAGAAACTGCTACAGCTGAATCACTGGAATGCCAGCCTCGGGAGACATTAAACCAGGAATCACCTGAGGCGGATTACAGACAGGCCCTATCAGAAGATCTGGAGCAGTCAATTGATGAGATAGATTCCCCAGGCCCTTGGACTGGTGAGTAGATTGGAAAGCAGAGGAAAAATACTCAATGAGATGCCTTGCCAATCCGAATTAAAGATAGTTAAGGCCCAGTCCCACTGCACTTACGGATGCATCCGTTGTGTACTCACTGCATACGTGTTTCACACGCTCTATCCGTCGAGCATCCATGCACTGTGATTTCATCCGTGCAAGAAGTTTTGAGCTGCACAAAACTTTGTGAACGGATGAACTTTCCGCCGTGTACGATGTATATCTGCGACATATACGGGAAACAACGTTCTATGTTTGCTTATCATCTGTTAAAATGGCCGCATGTATCCTCTCTCTCCTCTGGCCATCCCCTCAACTCACATCCAACTGGCAGCTGAAAAACAGAAGAGGGAGGAAACAAAAGGTACACGGAACATCTACCAGCGTTAGATAAGAACGGAAATAGAAAAGGATGTAAGCGTATGCCCCCATCTTTTGGGGTTTTTAAATAAATTTAAAGTCTTTTTAAAAAAACGGACCAAAAAACCCGTTTTTTGGGGTAATCTCCCTGGATGTATCTCGTATATTTAGGAAGTCTGCAGTATGTCTAGTATGTAGAAGGTCCCATAGCGGACAACCGATATTTTCTACAAAAAGGGAAAGAAAATCATCTGGATCGCTGGGATGGTGGACCAACAGTCCCACTATGGTCTGCACTGAGGTTTATTTATCCCACAACTATCCTTATCTATTCCACAAGCATGCAAAGGCTTAAGCATTTTTTCAAAGTTTTCACCAACACTTTATTAAGTAAACAAAATGAACAAGTAAATTAAGTGTCTTAAGCAAAGATAACCTTTATTACTTTCTTAGGTAAACTTATGATTTTATTAAATAAGCAAAAAGGAACCAAGTAAACTGTATTAAGTGCCTTTAAGCAAAGATAACCTTCATTAACTTTCTTAGGAAAATTTTATGACTGTATTAAATAAGCAAAATGAATCAAGTAGTGTCTTAAGCAAAGATAAACTTAACAAGTAAAACAACTCAGTCTCTGACACTATTCTCAGTCACTCTGAGTCATGTTCATGGTCTCAGCTGAGACCGGGTGCTTGGCCCCGAGGGTACAACAGGGATGGTGTATTCAGGAAGCTATCCGGAGAGCTGACTCAGTCCCATGAGGTTGAGAGGCCCTTCATCAAGGACTTTGAGAGTCAGGCCCAATACTGATGACAGATTGTCCGTTGATGGCTTGGCTTGTGGGTGGAGGAAGGAGGAGTGTAGTGGGGCTGTCTGGTCTTTGCAGCTGGGCGAGCTGTGGCGTCTGTGGCGTGCGATGAACCTGCGGCCTGGACTTGGGAAGTTCTGCTTCTGCTGTGGGAATGCCTGGTAGTCGTAGCCTTGGTAGGTGAGCGGCTGTTGAAAGCTTGTGGAAGGGCTGTGACATCGCCTGGGTTGGAGGAGCAGACCTGGACCGGTAGGAGCAGCTTCAGCTGGGCCTTGAGGTGTGCAGAAGTGCTGTGATCTTCTGCTTACACCTGGTACTGGGCCTCGGGCAGGTCCCTCAAGGTCTGGCTCACGTAGGTGATGAAGGGCTTCCGGTCCGAGGATGTATGTTGCAGTGGAGCAGCTGAGAGAGAAGTTCTGCGCTGGTCTTCATTGTGTCCCTGATTTCCAACAGCACCACTGTCATCCTGGCCCTCACTCTGCCTCTCTCCTGCGTCCTCTGGAGCTGGGGGTGGGTTGGCCTCTCGGTGGCTGCTGCTTCTTCCTCCATTTGTGACAGTATGGCGCCATCCTCCACGTCCGCCGGCAATGGGGAGTGCAGCTGTTGTGGGGGGGTCTCTGCTGTGGGGCCCTCTGAAGACACCTGCCTGGATAAGGTAGCTGGCTCCTGGCTGGAAGAGGACTGGCGTGTCTGTGGGCTGTCTGAGGGAGAGGGGTCTCAGAGGGGGCTGCTCTTCGGTGGCGGATTCACCCTCCAGGAAACTGCACTTGGTCATGACGTACATCTCCGGTCAGTGCAGCTTGACACTGGCCTGCCCGGATTTCTTGAGTGTAGCTTGCCATTACCAGCCGGTGTGCATGTGCTTCCACCATCCAAGGAGTACTTCTGCAGTGTACCCCAGGCTCTCTGCCATATTTCTCCAAGCTGCCTGCTTCTTCTTGGTGTCCCGATACAGTCTGTGGCTCTTCTCCAGAGGTACTCGTTCCCTCAGCCATTCCAGCACCTCATCCTCTTGGAAATGGTGTGTGTACGTTTTCCTCTCTCCCTTCTCCTTCCCTTGCCTCTTTCTCCCTCTCGCAGGGGCTTCAGCAGCGGCCTTTCTGGGGCTTGAGCAGCAGAGCCTCGAGGGGCTGAGCAGCAGGGCTTTGAGGACCTTGGGGTTGGTCCACCCACACACAGCAGCAGCAGCAGCAGCAGCAGCAGCAGCAGCTTCAGAGTCAGTGCCGGGTGTGGGATGCTGGTTCTGGCCTTCTTCACCTTGCCAGGGCTTGAACAAGTAGGCAAGGGCTTCCTCTTCTTGCCTGAACTGACGAACCATGGTGTTTCCTGCAAGATGTATGTGGCAGCATGTCTTTCCCCTGTATGCTGATTGCGTGCATGCTGCAATCCTTTTATATCCGCGGAGCTGACACAATTCATACTCCCCGCATGCGCAGTGAACGCTTTGCATCCGATATACATCCGCGCGGTATCCCCTTTGTTTCCTATAGGCGTCTGTGATGCATCCGGCTTTCATCCGCTATGCATCCACCCCTTCCGCCTATGTGTCTGCTTCGAAATTCTCCCCCGGAACCCCTTTGGAGAGGTGTCATCTGCTTCCATCCGCTAGGCTTCCGATGAACATCCGTTTAACATCCCTGCTACATACTACCCACGTCCATTCATTTCTGTTCTTTTCCATTCTGTTTATGCAAATTTTCGCCACATTTTGGAGTAGATGACAACGGATGGAGCCACCCCTGAAATTTTGCTCGTCCACTGTGTCCTTTATGCATACTTTTTGCGTCCGTCGGCCAGTGGGACCGGGCCTTTAGTTGCAGCCTCAATTAAAAAGCAACACTGAAACAAATTTCTCTGTTGGAAGTATCCATCTGATCTGCTGCTCTGGTTTGTCAGTTCTGTGAATTGTGTAAAACAAACCTGAAACTTTGACCTTTGGACTAGATGGCAAACCTGGTTTTCTGAACTTTGGCTACATTTTGACTTTTCTTCTGCTTGCTGGAAGCAAAACTATTCAGGACAATTGTCTTTCTCAAGAGATTCTGCACTGATTTGTAAGCTGTTTATCGACTCAGCCTTGAGTAAATTGTTGTTTTCATGTAGCAACTCTGTGTGTGTGTGGCAGATATTAATAACAAACTTTAAACGGAACTGGAGAGTGCAGTTAACCAATATCTTCTTACTTTTGCTTCTAAATATGTGTTTGGATAGACTATATGGTTGATATTTTCGAAGGGCAAGAGAGGTGTTCATCAATATAGTAGTACTAGGTACTCATTGTTAATTGGTTCTGGGAGGCGTGACAAAAACTAAAACAACAAGTACCAATTTTTCTCACAAGGAATAATGTAAATAAATTTGATACATTTCCAAACCAAAGGCAATGCACATTTTAAGACAATATGTAAAATGATAGGGTTGTATTTCATTATGTGAGAAATAGAATAAATACTTAGATTAAATTAAAAAAAAACCTTCACTTTACTGTGCTGATGAGAAATAAGTGCAAAAATGCACAAAATAACAATAGAAACGAAAATAAAACTGCAAGGGGATGTGCAAAGGGCGCGAGTTACTGTGTAACTAAAGCATTACCCTTTGTTTTGGCTGGAAAGGGTAGAGAGTCATGAGGCAACTGACAATGACAAGTTTTAGCTTATGTATTAAGTACCAAACAAATGAAAAGTACCAGGATAAAATTTTCTTCTCAAAATATGCTGAGTATCATATTCAATGAGTTTAAAAGCAGTCGAGTTCCAAGGTGTGACTTTATTTGTATGTTTATGAATGCAGTGCTGGAGGTCTCAGCCTCAAAGACAGAAATAATTATATATTTTTATATAATTATATACTGTTTGCAGTCCAAGTAAGCCAGAATGTTTAATCAGAACAGAACATAAGCCAGAACCCTTTAATCAAAGTATCTATTTGATATTTTAAACATTTCATTTCCAAAAGTTTGTAATTTTCTGATGTCCCAGTCCAATTTGTTTTATGTTTGGACCAGTATTTCTTATTTTAAATAGAACCCAGAATAATTAATCAAATTACCGTATTTTTTGCTCCGTAAGACACCCCTCCCCCCTTCCCCAAAGTCCTTTGCGGTCCATTGGTGAATAGCAGCCAGGCCGTGGTGGTGGAGTCCTCTTACAGTGCTGAACCCCACTTCTTCTCTCTCTGTCACTGCCCACCTCTTCTGTTTCTTTCCCACAGTGCAGGAATCAATATCCAGAGATGGCACATGAGAAGGTATCTATCTGTGGTCCTCTCAGGCTCCCCTCCTGCCCTCACTACACTGTTGCTCCAAATTTTTTTGCTTGTTCTCTTCCTCTCAACCTAGGTGTGTCTTATGGTCCAGTGTGTCTTATTGAGCAAAAAATATGGTAATTGTCAAGGTTCCGAGTAATGAACCCAACCAATTCTTAGCTTTCTCAAAGAACTGCTTTATTGAGTACATCATTTCGGCATGGTTGAAAAACAAACCAGCTCTGGTTAATGTTAATGTCTGGTTTGACATTCCAGGCTCACTTCTCCCACCAAAATGTGTCAAGATGAGAAATGCAGAAAAACGCTGCAACAGGCCCAATCCATTTCAAAGTTGACATTAATATTACAGTTGACATCTTTTAGCTTTCAAAACAATAAAAAAATCTATGTACATAGTATTTGTATTTTCCAATTACAGGCTTTTAATTATATTCCTGAATCTGTTTATTCTGTAGAATTGGCAAAGTAAAAAAAAAGTACTGAACCTTTGCATTATTTCAGAGTCAGCATATTGTGGAAGACTGAATTTATTATGTTTGATACTGAATGTAAGTAATTGCAGATCATCATTGCTCATCCTGATCAGCTCTGCAAACTTGTCAAGTAAAGAATTACCGAAATCCAGGATTAATGTTTCTGTATAAAGCATGGTTTAATTATTTCGTTGACATTTAATTTCTTGACTATATTAGTTTTGCTGATAGCAGAATGCAAATTATGTATTTCTTTTATACATCTATTAATACGAAGGTAATTCCTGAGAATGTGAAAAAATTTCACCTAACTACAGTTCTAAGTAGGAAAAGTTGTTAACATGAGCAGAAACCTCTATTAGGTCACATCATTACTTATCACCCATCCCCTCCCACTTGTGACTATATGAGTGTAACTTTGTTGCTTGTATCCTTACGATCTATATTGACTGTTTCCTAGTATGATTTGATTGCTTATTGTATCCTATGACTATCATTAAGTGTTGTACCTTATGATTCTTTACTCTTGACTAATATATCTTTTCTTTTATGTGTACTGAGGGTATTTGCACCAAGACAAATTCCTTCTGTGTCCAATCACACTTGGTCAATAAAAAATTCAACTCAACTCAATTCAATTCAGTTCTAGATAGGTGTGGCCTATTGAGATATATCATTCACTCCAAATTGTCTCAGATAGCTTTCTGGGTAAAAGTGAAAAGACTGTTTTTACCATAAATCTATATATTACCATCTCACAGGGTATTTATTTAATTGCTAAAAGAACCATGAAACAATAAACTCATGAATGTTGACCAATGTTACTGAGGCTCAACAAGATTATATGTACACAAAATTTTGTAATACTTCGAGTTTTGAGTTTTCCTAAAATTTGAAAATTTAAGCCCGTCACACTGCACCAACGGATGGAAAGAGGATGTAAAACGGAGAAAAACACTTGCCATCCGTTGTTGGGCAGATCATAAGCTATCGCGTATTGCTATCCGTTTTGTAACTCAACTACGTAATAGGCTTCGTTTTGCTTCTCTCTTTATCCGTCCATGTCATCCGATCTAATTAGAGACGTTTCAGTCTTCGCTCAAGTAGGGATTTTGAGCTGCTCAAAACTGGTTTGCGCAGATTATAATGGTTAGGTCAAGTGCGTCCTGTTCTCGGCGATCGCAGGGGCATCGCCGATCCTGCATCTGTTTACGCATAGTGTTCAGCACGCTATATCGCCTAGCATGCCGCTACGCATCCGCGCAACTCGATCCGCGCTCCATGCGGTAAAAACGGCCCAGGGATGAGAAGCGAACGAGAATGCAGACAATGGCCATGCGAACGGATGGAACAGGCGGAATGCAGCTGTCTCACAGAGAAAGGCATTTAAAATGAAAAAATGTTCCGCTAGAAGGGGACCATCATCTCGGATATTAAGGGATGTCTAGGAGGATACCTAGATAGGATCAAAGGACACATAGGGGAAAAACTTATATTGCCTATAAAAAGGGGGGCAAAACACCTGGATCTCACTTTCAGACGCAGCAGCCCTGTTGTGCAGACCTCTGCAGCCTTCATCTTGGCTCGCTCCTTCCACAGCATCCAGTCTCATTTGTCCACCATCGATCGTTATACAAAGTCCTTTTGGCAGCGCACCTATTCACCGATTCATGCAGTACATGTGCGAAGCCTATGCGTAACAGGCTCCTCTAGAACTCCTACTACATGAGAAGAAAAGGAGGCGTGCCAGAAGCCGCTGGGTCCCGAAGATTGGATCCAGGAGAAGACTAGAGTACGGACTGTACAACAAGCTGATGGTGGAGCTCAGGAACGAAGACACTCCGTTAGCATCTCCAGAACTTCATGAGGATGCCTCCAGCCATGTTTGACGAAGTTGTGCAGCGGCTGACACCCATGGTTGACCCAAGCGGAGAAGCACCAAAATTCCACCCACGCCCTGGACCCTGGGCTCAAGGTGGCACTGACTGCTGCGCCACCTGGCCTCGAGGGCACCACCTACAGAGCAGCAGTACGGCTTTGGAGGGCTGGCCACACGAACACACCATCAGTATTGTGGTCAGAGAAGTGGTGGCAAGCCAGTCATCGAAGAATACATGGAGGAGCTTCCTACACCGTGCCCCCAACCACTGAAGAAAGGCTGGAAGAAAGTGTTGGCACAGCATGGTATCAGAAGTAGGAACTTTCCCACACCCAGTTGGAAGGCATAAGATGGGAAGGCACGTGGCCTGCAAAAGCTCAAGCCAAGTCAGGGGTCCCACTACAAGGGCTTCTTCAGCCATTCATCCCTTCGGCCGATGGGTCGATGCTGACTACAAGTTACATGTAACATCGATGCTTTGAGGCAACGGTCTGCTTCAGAATAGCCAGTATACCATGCCAGATGACCTCAAGGGAGGGGCTGGAACGCAACCTCATCATGGGCTTCCCGGAATCCAGACCCCCTGCCCAACGACACACAAATATGTGCCCTACTTCCATTGTGGGGGATGTGACGCCTTCTCCCTCAGAACCGCAGAACCTACCTCAATGAAGCCCTACAACCTCCAGAGTCCTCACCCGTGAAGAGAGGATCTTCAACTACAGGCTGTCCAGGGCAAGGGCGGGGTGGTGGGAGAAGACGCCTTTGGGCATCGCTGGCCAAGGCAGGTTGCCGAGGCAGGGAACATTCTCAGGGCCGGTCCATGCAGGCATCGCCACAGAGACCGTGAGCGGACATCGTGGAAAGCTTGTCCTGCTTCCTGCACAATCTCATGCGATGCCTGCTAACCTCAAATTTTGTAGGAACGGCTCGTGGACCGCCAACAAGGCAATGGGGACAATGGAGCCTGGGAATGGAGGCAAGGGCGAAACGCTGATAGATACTGTGGATGTGCAAGGGCGCCCTAACAGATGGCTTGCCCATGTCAAGTGGGAAGAAGCAGCGAACCTCCTGAAAGCACTGGTGCAAACTGCCCCAGCGGAGAGGGTGAGTGGCAAAGACAGGATGATAAATGTTTAATGGATGCTCCTTCAGCCTGTCTTCATGATGTTGGGTGGGCCTGACAATGAACAGGAGCATTTAATAAAGAGTTGTGTTATGGTTGAAATGTGTGGACAATGATTTAATGTTTATTGATAATAAAGGGCCATAGAGGGTGTGGCACTTTGAGAGGGTGGAGCCATACAGTCCCACTGGTCTTGCTCTGGAGGTTTATCTATCCACACTATAACTCATTCCATAAGGTATCCCTCCCCAACTGCTATCCTTACCCATCCCACAAATCATGCCAAAGGCTTAAACCATTTCTAAAAGTTTCCACCAAACTATAATTAAAAAAAAGAAATGAGGCAAGTGTGTGAAATCAAAGAATAGACTTATTAACGAACAAGCCTATTAAAGAAATGACCCAACCAGTCAAGTGTCCAAATAAAAGTCCACAGGTAGCCAGCCAGCCAATCTCTGGCATGCCTCTTGGTTCGAAAACGTCAGGTCCTCAGGGTGAAGGGTCCGGTGCTGTGAAGGGTGGGCTGGTGCTTTGAGTTGCTTGTCGTAAGTCGCCCATTGGGTGCAGCCCTCAAGCAAAGGAGTTAGCACCAGGCAGAAGCACGACGTCGGCCAGAAGCAGACAGTCCATCACGTGCCTCCAGAAGCAGGAAGCAGCAGAAGCTCAGCCCCAGAAGAGTGTAGCGCCCGTGCTACAGAAGCCCCAGCAGAAGCAGAGTGAGGGCCAGGGGACGGGATTGGGGTAGCCGCTGTCCCTCTTGCCAGGGCTGGCAGCAGATGGCTGAGGCTTTCGTGTTCTCTGCCCCAATGGTTTGTGGGTTGCTGGCTGGCAAGGGGGAGGCTGCAGGGAACCAAGTTTTGCCCAAAGAAAGGTTGGCACGAAGGCTGGCCAGCAGGGCAGCCAAGGCTGGCAGAAGGCTTGGCAGGCAGGCTGGCAGGCAGGCACGCAGGGCGGATGCAGGAAGGCTGGGCACCAAGGCTTCCCAGGCAGGCAGGCACCAGAGGCTGGCAAGGTGAAGCACCAAAAGCTTGAGCAGGCAGCTGGCAGGCACGCGGGCAGACCAGACAAGCTGGCAGGGAGGATGGTCGCGGCAGCAGGCAGAACAGCAAGGCTGCGGCGGGGAGGCTGCACACAGCTTCGCAGGCAGGCAGGCACCCAAGGCTGGCAGGCAGCCGCAGCACCCTAGGGGGCTGGCATGGATCACCGGCACCTAGGCTCGGCAGGCAGGCACCAAAGGCTGGGGCAGGAAGGGCTTGGCAGGAAGGCTGCACAGGGGCAGGGGCAGCACCAAGGCTAGGCAGGAAGGCACCGCAAGTCACGCTGGCAGGTACGGTTATCGGCTGCAGGCAAGTGCTGGCACAGCAGGTCTTGACAGCGGGGACCTGGGCAGGTCTCCGTGAGGCTGGTCGAAGGCGACCAGATGTCCAGGTTTGCAGGGTGAGGAGCTGGCAAACAAGGCTTGCAGGCAGGCATGCAGCAGGGCAGGTAAGGCCTGTCCAATCCGTCCGGCAGCCAGGTCTTTCCATCTGATGGTGACAGCTGCTTCGGCGGAGCTGCTTTCCCCCTTGAGTGAATCCACCGGGGCTTACGAATACGTCATCCGTCCGCATTGGCAGCAATAATCGCCTGTGCAATGTTTGCCCGCTTTTTTAGGCTCTCCGCCTTGTGCATCCTCAGATTCCGGACGCTCGGGTCGCTAAGGCTTCGCTGTGCATGCGCTCTGCATCCCTGTATTCCATTATCTCCGCCGTCCAGCTTTGCTGCGCCTCCGCCGGCCGAAGCCTAGCGGCATGTGGCCCATCGCAGCTGCCATCCGCTCGCTTCCGTTCAACGCATGGTCCGCTCTTCCCATCACCGCTATCAGCGTCCGTCCACTTTCAGCCCGGCGGGTCCTTGTGTACCTTCCGTGTTATCTGCCTGAGTTATGCAAATTTTGCCTTTTCCTTTTTTTTGACCGCAGGCGGATCACAACGACATTTTTCTCATCTGTTGTGTCCTTTTTACTAACGTTTTGCATCCATTGGGCAGTGTGACAGGGCCTTTATTAAGATCCTGGTATCTGAAGTTATTCTAGGTCTATTGTATTGCTAGATGAATTACTCTCCACTAATTATATTTGTTGGGCAAACTATTTTAGTTTACTTTATTGTCATTGCATCTTGTACAACGAAATCGAACACCATCTTCAATGCACATCATGACCATGAAAATAAACACACACATCCTTCACACTCCACACATTGGACCGAAAACCTGACACCGCAACAACACTGCACTATACAGCAGAATTCAAAAGAGCTAACTTGCTAGCTTCCCTCTATAAGTTCAGCATGCTATTATGTTGGTTTTTTTTTTTAAATACAGATAGTCCTCAACTTTTCTTAGTGACCATTTGAAGTTACAACAGCATGAAAAAACCCTGACTTATGACTGTTTTTCATATTTATGACCGCTGCAGAATCCCTATAGTCATTATGATCAAAGTTTGGACATTTGGTAATTGGCATATATTTATAATGGTTGCAGTGTCCCAGGGTTGTGATCCCTTTTTGTGACCAGATTCATTTAACAACTGTGTTACTAACTTAACAGCAATGATTCACTTAATTGTGGCAAGAAAGGTCATAAAATGGGACAAAGCTCACTTGCTTAGCAATGGAAATTTTGGGCTCAATTGTGGTTGGAAGTTGAGAACTATCTGTACAAGTTGCTTGAACAAGAGTGTTCTTAACAATGGTTATTGTTGCTGCTATACTACTGTTATTATTGTGCATTAATATTCAGAAATTTCTCAAGATGGATGATTGGTTTAAAAAGGTCTGACAAACTTTTTTCAGTAGTCCAACTGATATCATTTTCATAATGCCCAAACAGACCAACTCCAAAAAATTATATTGAGTGGATATTTCAAGAAATATTTTCTTCTGGTANATTGAGTGGATATTTCAAGAAATATTTTCTTCTGGTACCTTATGAAAACTATTACAGTTTAAAGTCTCACAGTGTAAAACACCATAAAAAATAAAAATAAAAATCTATACTAGAAATATAAGTCAACTTATTATAGCCTAATTTATCAATTGATGAGAACTAGAATAATAATCTTCTGAACAAAGTAGATGGGATCACCTTTTATGAGCCTAGCAATCAAAATGTGTAGAAAAAGACTGTAACTGCCATTTTCCATGTTGTCCTCTTCTACCTGCCTTTGTTACAGAAAAAAGGAAGTTGGCAATGGTTATCCAAACTAAGCAAGACACCAATTGCTCATATTGTCTTCTGTTTTTGTAAAATCATGCTCAGCTACTTTACATCTACTCCTTTCTTATCAACTCAGTTCCATTCCAACAATCAGGTCATTAACCAAAATGGTCACTAAGCGAACATGTGACAGAGAGAGAGAGGCTGTGAAGATTATTGATTGCTTCTGTCTTATTCAAATAAAGTTCTTGTACACCTACGCCAGCATTATCACTCCAGCACGTGTTTTTGTCAGGCATATAAATTTGGTTTTAAGCGTGCACGTTAGTCTAAAAAATTTTTTATTACCATATTTGGAAATAGTCACTAATTGAGGTTGTTACTGAACAAGTGCTGAGTCTTTTATTAGATTCAGGACATATAATTTTTATTAGTCAGGGGTTTTAGTTTACTATTCATTGCTACTATTTCAAGTTGTATTGAAATAAAATATGTAAAGATTAGGCTGGATGCAGCTTTTACTATGCTTAATACACCAGAATAGATCCACTGAGATCACTGCTAGTTCAGATCACTAAGATAGATAAGCAACAGAGTAGCCAATTTCAAAAATTTTATGTTTGTTTTTAAAAAATACAATTTTTGATTTGATTAAACTTCTCAAAAGGAAACCTTAAATTGTAAGTCAAAAAATCAAAATACCTGTAATTGACCATTTAGTGAGCTGAGGTCTTCTGCTTTTTTCTCCAAAGACTGGACCCAAACTTTTCTTTTTTGTCTGCACCTTGAAGCAGCTGCTCTGTTCCGCTCTAAGAATTTCCGTCTCTTTTCATCGGGATCTTCATTTGCTGCTCTTCTTCGCCTGCCTCCTGTATTTGGTGTTTGTGGTGCAGGCTGAGCAGGAGAGGCCTAGAGGTACCAGATTATCACAGTTTGTTAGGGCAAATGTTGCATACTTTTTGATATATCCACTATAAATTTTAACATTTATTTTGTAAAGGATTCTAGGATTGTTATTAGTCACTCTGTTATTTGAATGTCATGTCACTTAACTGACACTTAAAAATGAGCATGCCTAAAACACTTAAGATATTGGACAATGTGTGAAAGTAATGAAGTCACAGAAAATTTAAAAGTTGTCTACCCAAAGCGAGAAGACAATTATTGTCTAATATATAAAACTGTTTTCCAACCTAATATAGTTACACAAAGTCACAGCGGAATTCATTTTCATTCATTATCTTCCTTGCCCCAAGACAATAATACATTTAAAACAGTTAGTCCCTTTTAATAATTTAAACAATACAGTCAAAAGACGAACAGAGGTACAATAATAAATGTTTAACAATAATAAATGCAACAATGTTGCACTTACAACCGTGATAAATGCGATGAAAAGCAGGTAAATTTAAATTAAATCACGAAGTCCATCTTCATTTCTCCAAAGTACAATATTCAACTATCTTACTTGCTTGTAATTTAGTTGACATATACGAGCATATGTTCTCTTCTTTTATCTAATTATATACCAAGTTGAATCCGTCTCCTCTCCATATGTTTAAGACAGTGGTCAACAACCGGTGGGCCGCATGAAAATTTTGGTGGGCCGCAGAGAAATGTCACCCCCAGAGCACCCTCCAAAGCAATTAATCCAGGCTGTGAAGAAACACAAGGCTGCACCGTCCACATGGCCCACAGGAACCCTTCCCACCCACTCACTCCTTACCCGGCAAACTTGCCTGCTAAATTGCTATTTTTCCTTTTTTTTTTTCCCTTTACCATCAGCCGTTCTGCTGTGCCGAGATTTAGATTAGCTAGAAAGCTAATGGATGGCTAGAAAGGAAATGGTTGGACTTCTTGCTTTCTAGCTAGTCTTTAGATCTTTGGCTCTGCTTTTAAGCACAGCCGAACCTCCCTTAGGACTGAAGGTTCTATTATTCAGTGCAGACTCACGGCAAACAAATTATATGTCAGACTGAGCTAGCCGATGACAGATAGATAGATCACTGAACGATTCTGTGATCAACTCAAGCTGCCTGCCTGCTTTGCCTGATTTTGGATAAAAGTTGCTCTTTTTTATTAAAAATTCAATATTTATATAAATATTTATATTTACATACAAGCCATGCCTAACCAGTCATAGATCACCAAGCCACACCCACAAATTAGGCTATGCCCACAGAACCGGATAGAGGTCGCTGTGATTTAAAATTATGCGTTTGTTGGTCCCTGAGGTCAAGGTTGGCGATCCCTAGTTTAAGACACATAGCATAAAAGAACTGTTAATAATTTTTTTGATGTTAACACTCCGTCAGAAGCTAACTTTCCTACCGGTGTTTCAGTAGTAGATGTGGCGGGCTGTTGTAATGATTGTGGTCGGGCTTCCTCTGACTGAGTTCGAACTAGTCCACTTGTTTGTCCCTTAGCAGTATCTCCATTTGTTACCTGAGAATGCGTCAATGCAGCTTTTAATCTCTAAAGAGAGGGAAACAAAAACCCATACACACTCCATTTACTCAATGATGAAGGATGCCCTGCAACAAAAGGCATAATCAGCAATTAAAAAAAAATGTAATGTTATGTTTACCCACATATTTATCCAATTCTATTATAACTTGCTGCCACATTTCAGAGAATTTCATGAGATCACTGAATTCCCCAAACAGGCTTTTCTAAGATCAGAGACTTTGATGAAAAAGCCCTCGCATGCAAGCAGAATTCTTTTCACTCAGCACTTCATACAATCCATAAACAGCCTCCTACCAACTATTCTGCCATTGGTATATTAACCTTAAGACAATATACACGTACCCATAATCATATTACAAATTATGTTACAGCGTAACAGGCTTACTTGAGACCTCTTACTAAATTTATTGAACTTTAACAGAGGTCTCCATCATTACACTGCACTAGACATATAGTAATATATTGGCAGAGCAAAATCAAACATGCTAAAGTACAAGATATTCACTCAAAATGGACCTATAATTTCTGCCAGAAGAGCAGGTAGCAGCTGCTATGTGCTAAAGTGGCTAGGACGGTCTTTGAACACACCTCTGGGTTGTGTGCCTGTGATGACCCATGGTGGGATACAAAACAAACATAGTCACAGAAAACAGGTAAAGCCCCTTTTATTCCTTCATTTTGCTTCCAAGCTCCAAATATCTTTGACGGAAGACAAAAAGAACTCCCACACAAACAGTTGCACGAAGAAGGAAAAAAGCAACACAAACCAGGCAAGATAAGGGCTGGTGGATGTCCACAGATAACACACACTGGGAAGGACGCCAAACTCAAGAGAGGAACCATAAACTAGAGATATTTACATGCTTTGTTTCCAACGTTTGCCAGTATCCTGGTCCAAACTCTTATTCAGTTGTCACACCTGCAGCCCATGAAGAGGATCAAGGCCCTTTCCTCCCAAAGAGACCACATCTCTCCCTTATCCTCTCTACCCTGCTTGCCCTTAGGATGGATAGGGATGGGCCTGGATCCTCCTCTGACTGCTCAGCCAGCCTCTGCCCTTCCCCAGCCTCCTCCACAACCTCCGGAGCCATACTTCCACTCCCTGTCGACTGTTCCTCCTCTCCCATAGAGTCAGTCTGCAACAGGGGCATGTCAATGCCTGCTGAACACATTCCGACACTGGGAGATGTTGCAAAGTCACTCATGACCTTGTGACCTTTTGACTGAATTCCTGTAATGTGCTCTATATAGGGGGAGTGCTTTTGGAAAATATTTGAAAGCATCAACTAGTGAAAACTATGGCCTCGTCAGATGTTTGACATGTAATATCAATACTATGTGAGCTGTATTGGTGACTAGAGTATTTCCGGATACAATTCAAGGTGCTGGTTGTCACTTTTAAAGCCCTTCACAACCAAATTACCTTTGGGACTATCTTCTTCTAGCTGTTTCTACCCATCTAATTTAGTATGGCTAATGGGACATTTATGGGTCCTATCAGCCAAGGAAGGTTGATTGGTGGAGATTAGGAGACGTGCTGTCTCTGCCATAGCCCCTGCCCTCTGGAACATTCTATCTTCAGAAATCAGGATGACTCCAACTCTACTAGCCTTTTGTAAAGCTGTGAACCAAGGTTTGGACCCCAAATGTGTTAAAGTTCCCGCTTCTTGGCTATCTTAACCTCAATAGTAATAATTTTATTGGGCAACCAAATATATATTTTTTCTCTATTGTTTTATTATGTGTTTATGATGTACATCGCCCAGTGTCACTGGTTGGGATGGGCAGCTATAGAAAATTACCAACTGCACAAACAAATAAAATACACTCGTAATACATCTGAAATAGTAACTGCTATTTAACAGTAAACAATAAAGGTGTTTGCAAAAAAATGCCTCTATCATTGAAAAATAATCCCTATCACATCTTCCTGAATTGGTTGCACTAGATCACTCCATCATGAGTTCACAGAAACAGTATTATTGTGAAAACAATTTATGAAAAAGTCAGATCCATATTTCATATCTGCCACAAAACCTCATCAGAGTAATAACCTTCCTTCTCCTGGGTGTTATCTTACCATCTGCTACTCTATTACTTATCTTTATTTTGAAACTAATTAACAGCATAATCTTCTAAATTCAGCAAGTTAATTATCATTATTGTGGTCTTTGCAGCATCATCAGTCCTTCTGAAGTGTTTTCTCCCCCCTCCCCCTCTGAGAATGTATAAAAATGAACTTAAGAAAGGGTCTGCTTCTTTACAGCAGGCTCATTAGGTGTTTGCTGATTAGCTTGGCATGCAGAGATGCAGGTCAGAAGAATTCCACTGAATAGAAGGTCCCATGTGGAGCTTAACCAAGTTAATGTGAGTTTCTGAACATTTGCCAAGCTACCCTCTGTCAATTCTCTGTAGTAACCCCTGTGGAAAACCTACAGGCTACCCACTATACACCAGATATCTCTCAGTTTGCCACAAAACATTGCAGAGTTCTGGGGAATGCCACTTAAGAAGAAAAATGTTTTTCTATCACAATAATTCTAATTAAGATACCTTATTTGTTACCTCTTTCTTTTCCACAATAAATGTTAACTCTTTATTTGCTACAATTCTGGCATTTCAGAAACCATGATGATGCTTTATAACTCATTTGAGGACATTTGTTTATTATTACTTCTAAAGCACCATCATTTTAGGTGGCAATTTTAAAAACTTAAATGCATAGTGTCTCAAGGAGTTTACAGTATAAAGTTTAAAAGCTTTTATATTTGTCCAGGCTTGGTTACAATATTCAGCTTGGTTGCTAATACTTTCTAATTTTACATTTTTCTACTTAATTAAAAATATAGATTTATCCCTAACACTAATTTACTCACAGAATCTTCCAGTGCACAGTTATATAAATGTAAACACATTTCTGGAAGCTTTACTTGTAACAGATTTTATTAAATAATAAGTATTTTGAAATATTCTTTTCTAAATTCAAGTAACAACTCTAAAGTGGCACAAATGTTTTAGTGGCAATTTTTTGGATCAGGTTTTCACTATAATATTATTAAATTTTCAAGTAGCAAGGGCCACTATACTAAAAAAAAATCAAAAGCTGCTTCAAGTTTATTATTAAAACTAATATTCTACAGTTTCCTAACATTCTCGCTGATGAAACCTAATTTAACATTACACATCTGATTTATATTTATGTTTATATTTTGTCTTGCATCCTAATAGGGTTAAGTTAATTGGATCAAGCTAGTTAACAACAATGTAAAAATGTTAAACAGAATAAAAATATCACTTAAAATATTTAAACATACAACATAGCATTACACTCAAAGCAAAATAAAACTTAAACAGTTCAAAAAGACAAAATGATCTTGGACTTTTATTAGTTTAAAAAAATTCAAAAGAGTTCACTGATGAAATGTGTCTTAATTCCTTAAATTGGAGAAAATGGGAAGCAAAGTGGGATCTCAATTTTTGTAATAATGCAGGAGATTTTCTCCCATATACACTTATAGAGAGCCATCCTTAAAGAGACCCTAGTTATATATTTTATAATCCAGATAACCTTGTGTAATAACAAATGTTATTTTCAATAATCAGATTATAAACTGTTAGAAAAGAAGAATGGCTTTTTGTATTTGAAAAATGAGAACCAGTATTAGTTTTTTCACCAATAGGTGAAGCTTTCATAAAGCTGCATCTGTGAAAAGTTCAGTGCAAGGCCTTTCAAACTCTTCTTCACTGAAGACACTTGTGCTAAAATTACAACTGAAGTCTAGCAACCTCCAGCTTTGGAAATGTTTATAGTAAAACTATTTTCTGAGCACTAAGAGCAGGAACTTAAAGTAGGCATGCAGTGAGAATCATACTTCCAAATGGTTTGCATAATCCCTACTAATTAAGACCAGTGTGTTAATGCTGAAGTCTGACCACAGCAGAAGCAGATGCATCACAGCTGGGCAACAACACTTTTGGCCAAAATTGATGAACATTTAAGAAAAAGCCTGGATTCAGGGGGATTCCCAATTCAACTCATTATTTAAAGACTCTGCAGATGCCTTCATGTGTAATAATAAAGCTTTAGTGTCAACATTTAAATCCCCCTACTTAACTAAAGCTAAAAGGGGAAAAAATAAATTGAGATATTCAGGCTGCAATGAATAATCTCTCCAATATTATCCTAGCAGTCATATATTTGATAAATTCATGCCTTTGATAAAGTTCCTTAAACTTTGGCAGAAATTTAGACCAGCTTGTGAGAAGAATGGGGAAAAACCTATTGGAACTGATAGGCAGGATTGCTCTGGCAGCCTTTTTGGATGTGGCATCATGGCTTATTTTTGTTTTTAATTTTGTACACTTCAAACTTCATAAAATATAAATTGCTATAACATTTCTTTTTTAAAAAACAGCATTCCGATGGATATTTATACATCTGGGAATTGTTGCATGGAAAACAAAAGTATTTTGAAAATTTAATCGCAAATTATTCTGATATATATATGATATATATGAAACATTGCTACAACTTTAAAAGCACTACAATGACGTGGGATAATACCCGAAGGAAGCTGAACAGCACACATGTAATGTACCGCGGAAAACTTAAAAAAACAAAATATATATATATATTATATCAACACACTATCTATATATATATATACTATATTAAACAAAAACAATACATATAATACATATAATACATACACACACATACACACTGCCTCCAAAAAAATAAAGGGGAACACTGAATACAAACACAATGTAACTCCAGAGTCAATCACACTTCTGTGGAAATCAAAGCTGTCCACTGAGGTAGCAAACAACTGATTGACAATCAATTTCACATCCTGTTGCCAAATGGAATAGACAAACAAGGTGGCAAAGCATAGCATTAACAAGACATCCCCAATAAAGGAGTGGTTCTGCAGGTGGTGACCACAGACCACTTCTCAGTTCCTATGCTTTCTAAGCTGATGAGTTTATGTGTCACTTATTTCGAATGCTGGTTGCGTGTTGTCTACACATCTAGTGTAGCATGCAGACGCCGAGTCTACAACCCACACCCGATAGTGAGCTCGTTCTCAGTGCCTTTGGCAAAACCGACAGGACAGAGTAACATGAATAGTGCGCAGCGTAATGCGCATACATCAGAGTTAGCAATAGAGCTGCTGGCAAGATAAGGTTTGTTGAGACTGTTTCAGCACTAGTGTCTAGAAGCGCAATGGGAGGTGCTACCAGGAGACAGGATCCTATTCAGGTACATTTATCAGAGACAGGAATGTGCAGCCATAGGAGGAGCAAACAACCCAGCATCAGGGACGCTACCCTGCCACCTTGTGCAAGAAGGGACATGGAGTAGTACCCTGACTGAGCAGAACCCCTGCAAAATGACCTTTACAGCAGGCCACCAAATGTGCACTGTGGGTATTGCTTCAATGTCAGACTGGGCTGACAGGCGATAAAGGTCAAGAAAACATCACCCATTGAGGGTGGTATGAGGCCCGATTGTCCACAGGTGGGGGTTGTGCTTACGACCTAAACACCATTGCAGGGAATTGTTTGGCATTGCCAAGAACCACCAAGATTGGCAAATCGCCACCCTGTGGCACTACATTCTGTGCTCTTCACAGCATTGAAAGCAGGGTTCACGTGAGTCACCAAGTGAACAGACGGACAGGTCTGGAGACACTGTGCGAGAATGTTCTGCTGCCTCAAGCATTCATCCAGCAGGGAATCAGTTTGGCAGATGGTCAGTAAATGGTTAGCCGGTGGCATCTCTTTTAGGGGCGCGCACAGCCATCCCATGTGCTCACCAGGGGTAGCCTGCTGCCATTTAGGACCACACGGATGAGTACTGCCTTAGACTTCCTTGTGAGACCATATGCGTTGTGGTGTGGCCCCTGGGTTCCTCCTAATGCAAAGACAATGCTAGACCTCATGTGGCTGGAGTGTGGTCAAGCAGTTCCTGCAAGACGAAGGCCATGATGCTATGGACCTGCGCCCGCCCTTCCCCAGAACCTTGATCCAATTGAAGCACAATCTGGACATCATGTCTCGCTCCATCCACCAACCACCACTTTGCACCACAGACTGTCCAGGATGTTGGGATGCTTTAGTCCAAAGTGTGGGAGGAGATCCCTCAGGAGACCATCCGCCCTCATTCAGGAGCATGCTCAGCATTGTAGGGAGGTTATACAGACATGTGGAGGCCACACACACTACTGAGCCTCATTTTGACTTGTTAAAGGACATTACATCAAAGTTGGATCAGCCTGGTAGTGTTTTTTTCCACTTTAATTTGAGTGTAAGTCCAAATTCCAGACCTCCATGGGTTGGTAAATTTGATTTCCATTGATAATTTTTGTGTGATTTTGTTGTCAGCACATTCAACTATATAATGAACAAAATATTTAATAAGAATATTTCATTCATTCAGATCTAGGATGTCTTACTTTTGTGTTCCCTTTATTTTTTTGAGCAGTGTATAAATCAGGCATTCTTAACCACATGTGGTAATTAATTGCTGTTAATTAATTCATCAGTTTTGCATAATATACAATTTTCAAGTTCTGGTGAACTGAATGAAATTCTGGTTAAGAAACCAGGACAGTAAATCACAAGTTACACATTTAGTCAATATTGAGTATTTACTCTTCCCAAGAGCAGCTTTGTGAGAAAGATAACCTAAGTATTAGGTTATTTTTTGACTACCAGGCTTAAAAAACCATTTATTTTATTGCATTCTTTTGGGAAATATCATTGTTTTTATATACTTGAATGTATGAGTGATGATTGTAATAAATATACAGGCACACAAATTGATAAACATTTATTTCAAGTTAGAAAAATTGTTTAGATAGTCCTGACCACAATCGAGCACAGTTCTGTTGTTAAGTGAGACAGTAAAGTGAGTTTTGCCTCATTTTATTTTACTACCTTTTTGCTACTGCTGTCAAATGAATCACTGCAGTTATTAAGTTAGTAACACTGTTCTTAAAGGACTCTGGCTTCCGCAATGACTTTCCTTATCTGAAGTTCACAAAAGGTAATCATATAGAATAGAATTCTTTATTGGCCAATTGTGATTGGACACACAAGGAATTTGTCTTTGTGCAAATGCTCTTAGTGTCCATAAAAGAAAAGATTCATTCGTCAAGAGTCAAGAATCATAAGGTGCAACACTTAATCATAGGATACAATAAGCAATCAAATCATACTAGAAAAAGTCAATATAAATCATAAGGATACAAGTGACAAAGTTACAATCATAGAGTCACAAGTGGGAGGGGATGGGTGATGAGGAGTGATGAGAAGATTAATACATCCCCAGGACACTGCAAGTATTATAAATATAAATTTTATTGGTAATATGTATGTGAACCTGTCTCTCTCTCTCTCTCTCTCTCTCTCTCTCTCCCTCTCTCTCTCTCTCTCTCTCTCTCTCCCTCCCTCCCTCTCTCTCTCTCCCTCTCTCAAAATACAGACAATTAAAGATTACAATAAAATAATTTATGCACTATGCAAAGTTAAGTAACAAAGGTTTGAATATATAACTTCAAAGGAACGTAACTTTCTAGTTTCTCATGAATAGCTTCATTTTTGTAAGTACAGTAGGCTACTAACCACAGTCACATTAGTTACTCTCAAATTATATGGCTACCATTAAATTTTGCAGGAATCCCATCCACCATAATCATTTCCAAATGTAACACCTCTGGTATTATTATCAAGCGATCAGTTCATTCATAAAGAACATCTAAGTTTAGGAAAAGAATCAGTTATTCTGCAAACTATTTTTACAAAACATAGAAACTATGGAATTCAGTGCTATCACGGGTGATGATGGCCACTACTTTCCAAATTTTTAAGAGAATCGTGTTATCAATGACTACATGTCTTAAAAGATTCAGAATGCCTTAAATACAAGCTACAGCAAAGCAATAACAGCAAAGAAAGTGTATTGGCCTCCAGTCCATATTTATCAATTTCCTGACTGCATCTATGTGCACACAACTCTAACCTAGCAGGCACTTACGTTTCAATTATATATATTCATGCAGCTGAGAAAAAACAGAAACTACAATATATTTTACCTCAAGTTATACAAATGTTGAGCTGGTCATGGAATTATTTGAGTTGAATTTGAATTTATTGTAGTCACTCACCAATGCACACTAACAAAAATAGATAAGAATTAACACTTTCTACACTAAAAACAAATAACAATAAAATGAACTCACAACAATGAATTGCTAAATCAGAAACATGTAACAGAACAATTGCCTCAACTATAATTTTAATTTTTAAACTAGCAATTTTTCAGCCACAGCAGTTGATAAAATTGTTATTTTTACCAGGGATTTTGAGGGGGCTTACATTAATTTTCAAATGATGTAAATTACAATACACAATTACATTCAAATATGTAAATTGTGATCCAGTTTTCATGCTTCCATCAACAAAATGTGGAAAATAATGAGTGGGATTCAGTTTGGACAAAACTTGGTGTGTGTGTGTGTGAGAGAGAGAGAGAGAGAGAGAGAATTCATCTTGGACTGTCAACAGGTCAGTTTGTTCTGTGTCACTAATATGTTTTAATGCCCAAGAATTTTTCTTTAAATCTTCTACTTACGTCCCAAAGGTGCTTTTCAAGAGGCAACTGGACTTTCTGGTTTTTCTTTGAAGATATTTTGCTTCTTATCCAAGAAGTTTCTTTAGTTCTGGATAAGAAATGAAACGTCTTCAAAGAAAAACCAGAAAGTCCAGTTACCTCTTGAAAAAAACCTTTGGGAGAACCCTGACCTGGATGACTGAGAATCTCCATAGATATTTACTACCTATGGGGACTCAGAGGATGCATTAGCTAACAAAGCAGCCAATAGAGGCTCTCTCCCTTCTGCTATGGGCTAAAATTAATGAAGAAAAAGAAAATATGAAGGAGAATTGAGTTGGTAACTGATAATTTAAATGTCTTGTTTTCTGAAACTTAACCCCCCCCTGCATAATATAAAGGCTTCCTCAGAACTTTCATTTCATTGGAAGTAAAAACAGAGCTGTCAATGATCTAAGAATCAGAAAGTGCCAGAAGACTTCAAATCAAAACATGATCAGCTTTGTACTGTTTATTAGTATTCATATACAGTTTTACGTCAGGGAAAATGATGCAGCACCTACCAATTTTGCCTCTGACTGCACCGGTTGTGGAGATGAGGGTCCTGGAATGCCTGGGATGCTAGGCACCATGGTGACAGGCCTGACAAGCTGTCCAACAGAGAGTCCGAGTTAAGCACAAATATAAACAAACTCTACTTCATAAGCAATTAGGATTTTCTACCTGTGTGAATAAATGAATATCCCTTTACTTTAACTATACCATAATGTTGCTCTACCTCAATGAGATTATTAAGATTTGACTCGGAGGATCTTTAATCCTATCTGCTGATATTAGGTAGGTGGTATCCAGGAAGAAGAACCCCTACCAAGAGCAGCAGTCTGTTCAGGAAATAACCTTTCCAAGACATGTTTATTTATTAATCAAATATGTGTGCTGATCCCTTGTGGTAGCTAACGAGATTACAAAAATACAATAAAGTATAAAAAACATAACAGTAAAATAAATACTGTTCAAACTTCCCCCTGAAAAGCCAATCACCAGATTTTTATGGAAAGCAGAGAACGTGGGAGATGGAAAAATATCCAATGGGAATTCCTTCCAGGGCCAGCTCTCAAAAACAGAGCTTGTTTTGTTAGTTCATAATAAGGTTTTTATCTGTGGAATTATTTATTAATTTATTATTACTATGATCACTTTTATTATATTAGATTTACATCTCACTTTTTATTTTCTACAACTCAAGGCGGTTTACACAATGCCCTGCTTCCTATATTCTAATCCACAATATCTCCCCCCACACCTGTGCGGTGAGTGTGGCTGAGAATGATTACCCTGAAGTCCCCCAGTTGACCTTCATGACTAAAGGAGGACTGGAACTTATTGGTCCTCCTAGTCCAATCTACTCTTCAGCACAAAAAATCCAGCATTTTCTCAACAGATGGCTATCAGGACTTCGGTTTCACACCTTCAATACAGAGAAGCCCTGTCTCTTGAATGTTTTGTGCACTTTCTTACTGGTTAATTGAAAACTAACCTCCTACAGCTTAAGGCACAGCCTATTCCTTAAGGAGCAAAGATGAATCTTTTTCCTCCCCTATCTAACTGGCCTCCACCTATCATAAGTTATACTATCAAACATATCTCAATAATATGGACTGCTACTTTTCACTTTTATTTATGGCTTCTGAAGAGCCAGATATTCTTCTATATATTATTTATATATAATAAATAAACCTGTATCCAGGCCTTTGGCTATGACCAATTATACATAAGGCTGATTAAAAATGTCAAAAAATACCAAGCCTGAGCAGAATACTACAAGCAGGATATGCATTAGGGATGCCTGGAATACTGTTGATAATCTAAATAAGGGGGATAGTTAGAGTAGATATGCTACATCCCTCTTTGCCCAAATTAGTTTATATAAAGATTCTCCCCTTACTCCCACTGAGGAATGTCTTTCAGCTTTTGTCTCCATAGGATCCTGATTTAGATCTAATTTCAGTTTCCCAGTACTAGTACAGTCTAATTATATGCTCCTTTTCTATCACCCTTATTGGTTTTGCCAGAGACAGATGTTCCCAATATAAGGATTCAGTGAGAGAGACTTGTCCAAACTTTGAAGGAAGGTATTGCATCATACAATAGACTTACAGGAACTGCAGTTGGTACGTGCACATTAGAATTTGTGATTGAAGCGGGAATAGCAACAGGCATGGTTTGTCCATTAGGAAGATGCAACAAAAGGGGGAAAGGGCCTGGCACCGGTCTAAGAAAAAAAGAAAGAATAATTATAGCACTTGTAGTAGAAAAAATATTGCAAATTTTATTAGCCCTCGAAAAAGGTCTAGGGTGCTGATATATTTTCTACTCAATCTCCAATGTCAGATTAATTTTAATTTGTAGTTTTGATTCTCTTTTCTAACACCAGAAAAAAATTATCATGAAGTTATTTTAAATTTTTGACCACAGATTAATTTTAAATTTTATTTCATAAATATTTGCAACAATCCTGTACAATTATAGAAATTATTAAAATAAGTTTTTTTTAAAAAAGAAATATAATCATCCTACAGTCTGAGTTTCACCATTTTAATACTATGAGATTTGTTTGAGGATCATTGGTATTGGTCATAAATTAGAAATGGTTTATGGAACACTGTAATATTATCTGATGGTTTTCTAGACGGTGGAATTAGTGGGGCCTTTCAGACCTGGAATGTCATTGTAAAGAAGAAGAAGAAGAACAGGAAGAAACAATGTGATCCAGATACGAAGTTCTGCAATCTGAATTAGTCCTTTGGTTTGCAAAAAAGACCAAGAACCGGTAATAGAAGAGGAAATGTTTTTATCAATTCTTCTCTTCCATCAAAATACAATTAAAGCATCACATTTCCAGATGGCACCCACAAAAAATGGAGGAATCAATGAACACACAATCTTCCTTTCAGCAAAAATATTTTAAGAGAGGAACTCTAGAGATAAGCCAGAGCTGTTATGTCTTACAAAATAAACATCAACGTTTGTTTCCATCATGTCCTCCCTTTAGTCATATAAAGCACAAAACTAAATAAGACTGACAATTTTTATTTGAAAATCTGGATTATTTTTTTCCAACTTTTCAAAATCCCAACTCATCCTTGCCATTTTATTGAATGCTTTGAAGCTTATACCAGCAGTTGTGAGGATACATTTACAAGAGATAAGAACATTTTAGTATCTATTTAACACAGCACTTACACTATTGGCCTATTGGAAGATGGAGCTTGTGTTATGACAGTGCTAGAAGTTGGTGAAGGTATGGCTTGCTGAATAATGACACTTGAGTCAGAACTTGCAAGCAACACATTAGGAACCTGTAGAGAAGCTGGGCGTACAATTGTGGAAGTAGGCTGGGCAGTTTGCTGCAGACACACTTCCTGCAAGAAACATGAAAGCTTCTCAATTTCCCAAGCCTCATTAGAATCAAAGATAATCAGAATTCTTCAATTATACTTAGGTTTCTTTTAAATTTTTCTCAAAAATGTTAAAATCCCTCAAATTCTTTTAAGTGCAACTTACTACCATTTCTTACATTAAGAGCTACCACATGGATCTGGAATAGGCAACCTGCAGTCCTAAGGCCACATGCAACCCTTGGCCCGATTTCATGCAACCCTCAGCCTAATTTCAAAAGTTCTTCACAACTGATCAGTTCAGACCCCTGGCAAGAATCTGCCCCTTCCCCAGCAGTTTGCTGTGAGAAAAGAAAGAGAGAAAGGGGAAAAAAGCATCAGAAAGAGATTATGAAAGAAAAAGTACGAGAAAAAAAGGGGAATTCTAGAAAGAGATTAAATGGGTCAATCAACTCACTTTTGCTCTGGTTTTCTCCATGACTTCTGCTCACCTTACTGCCTACACCTATATCACTTTCATCTCCCAAAATAGATCACCCACCCCAGCAGAGATTGTTTGGTTGGGACTACAGGCAAAGCCAATATTCTGCAAGCATGTTGTTATCAACGTTTTAAAGTTTTTTTCTCACACTTGGTAAGTGTCTCTACATCACTTAAATTTAAATTATTTTTATCAGATTTTAGTAATAATTTGTGTCTGGAACTCTGATATGACCTAAGGGCTAATCAATAAAGTAAAATAAGTAAGTAAGTATATCACTTAAATGTGTCATATCGGTATGGATTCTTGATGTGGATAGGTTTGTGTGCCTAGTCTGTTTGAGATACACAGCAGTAAAGATTGTGTCTGCATCATAAACATTGCTATACTGACTTTTAATAGCTATCCAGGATAATAAAAGTACGCTTCAAAAATGCAACAGCTAAAAATTTAATTTTAATGTTAATGTTTAATGTGTACATTAGTGTGGGTTTAATTTGCGCTATACAAAGAATACAGATTTGTAGATGAAGTTTAGTAGAATATTTATGATCATGATAACCTTAAGATTTACTGGTAATATCTGTAGAAATACTATACATCTGAAGTATAAAAAAATCTCTGACCTTCTCGTCACTGGTCGTAGACTCTGGATGAGGTAAGGGACTATCTTGGTGAGTTGTTTCAACCACTGTAGGCTCTTCAATTTTATTTCTTATAATTGGAGTTGCAAGAGGTGATAAATCTAAGGGCATCTGTAAGAATTAATAGCAAGATAAATTTTAAAACATGCAAATTATAAATGTCTCTTTAGAACAGGGAATTCACAATAATGCCAATGTAGTAGCCAAAATATGATTTCTTCAGTTAGTTGGAAGGCATCTACTGCTAATATTAAGTTATTATAGTGATATCCTTGAAGTTCAATCTTAGGAAAAACAAGTGTTTCTATTTATAAATAGAATGTAGAACTCTTAAAAGCCTATTAAGAGCTTTATGTTTCAAGCAAAGTAATATTGAATTAAAATAACATTTTTATGCTCATCCTCATTTTGTTAATAAAAAATTTCTAGCTGCAAGTAATCAGTACTCTATAAATTGATATAGTTTTAATCTGCTACATTTACATACTTTTTTAATATCATCTTCAGAAGCTTTTTTGAATTCATTTTCAAAAGGACTTGCTAGTTCATTGAATAAACCCACTTCTTCACAATTCTTCAAAAATCGAGTTGGCGTTGGAGTTTGATCTGAGATTAAAAGAGAAATATATGATTTCACCCCCTAATATAAAGGCATACGTGTTTGGCAATCAAAATCAATATTATTAACATCACAAGCACTTTATAAAATTAATATATTCAAACAAGAACACAGTAAGAACAAAGCTGAACATCTTGTGCTTAATGTCATCATGTTTGTTTTAACAACATTATTGAAAATTTAAACATAATTAAAAGGACTTTAAAAATATGAACATTTGATTTGTAAAAATTCAGGATACTCTATATAAGGAAGAATAGAGAAACATTTTTGTATGTGAAGATGTGCTTCATCCATTACTTTGCTCATGGGCTTTAAAAAAAGCAAATAACTGCACTGGAATCTCAAAATTAAATGTAACACAGAATTAAATGTTTGCTTCTCCAAAATATCATAAAATTCAATTCAAAAATCAGGTATTATGAAAAAAAATCTCTTGTATGAGAAGGAATGGCAGAACATAGTGGTGGAGTCAAAAGAGAAGTCACCTAAAGTCTCTATTTCGGCACAAATGGACTAAGTCCTATATATCACTTGAATTCCACTGACCCTTATCTAAAGTCAAGACAGGGCTAATGGTTAGTGGAGCAGTTTCCTGAGCATAGGCATGAGTGATTAGTAATCAATCAAGTTTAATTGGAACTTCATGTGTGGTCCCGATCTTTTGTGCCTGACACTTCATCTATTGTTGAGGAATAGTATATCCTTCTATTCAAAATAAAAGGGGAGAAAATGATAGAAACTTTAAAAAAACGAGATCAGTACAAATTTTAATTTCCACTACCACTGCAGAATATAAATACCCTAAAAGCCACAATTAATTTTGTACTGATGATAATGATAACATGGGATATTGGCAAGTCCCAGATTTGAAGAACAAAATAATCAGAGAGTGGAGGGGCACTCATCAGGATACCTTAATGTATTGTTCTCCAAACTGTGTATCAGTTGCAGTCAGCAGCACACAATCCTTCAAACACAACAGTGTTTAAAGCATCCCCAAGATATACCTGCCCACACATTGTCCAAATCCCATTTTGTCCTTTGAATCTCATAACTGACAGTTATAATGTTTGAGACTCAGTGATAGGATGATAACATATTTAGGAAGCTATGTTAGTATTTCATTGATAGATAGTTAATGCAATCACAATTACACATCTTCATAGGGACAAAAGAATAAAATAATCCACATAATAGCTAAACCATAACATTATAAAATTATTTTGCTGTGGAAGCTATGGTCTACCTTTCATACAGGATTTGTGTAGGCATTTATTAAAATTACCTTTGGAAGATAACATTACATGTAACTCCATTGTATTCCATATAGTACAAATAACATAAAATACATCTGAATCAGGTCTATACAAACAATAATTTCCAAATAACATGATAACCTATGCCCTGGATCACACATTACATCGAGCCATACATTAATCATGATTTACTGTATAATCCCTATGGATCAAATCATATAACATGACAGTCCAAATCCAAACAAACCATATTCTGGCTTAGTGCAATGTGAACATAGTCAATGCATAATTCTAGAATGTGAACATCATTTTGATTACAAAATATTTTTTAAAAACCCTAAGTCTATTTACTGTGTTATGCGAATATTGCCTTTCAGATCTTTTTAATTTTATTTGTAAACTTTTTCGTTCAAAAGCAAAAATGGAAAGATTTAAAAGAATATTGCTGTAAGGGAAAAGACCATCAAAGATATAAAAAGATTAAACAAGGGTATATTCAATCAATTGAAATTTATTTTTAAAGTTTCTTTATCAAACATAATTAAGAACAGTAAAAATGTAAGAAATCATAAGAAGTTGTCTCATAGCAACATGTATAGATGACTTTGATAAAAAATATATTGTATGGATATGCATTCTCTATATCTATAGTAAATTGCTTCTTACAACAATTTTGTGAAGTTTTGTATATTAGACTGCTCTTAATTACTGAGGCTGAAGCATATATAGCCAATAGATTGTTATTAATTTATCAACCAATCAATCTTAAGGAAAAGGACAATACATGACATAACTGTGTTTTGTAAAAAAAAAATCTCGTGACAGGATCTCAAGCATATATAGAAAATACATAAAATCTGGGCATGTTCCAAGAGCTGGATTAATAAAAGATATACTAACCAGCTACAATGACACTGTCATTACGAGCTGGACCAAATTTCAGTGTCATCTCATGTTTATGTTTATGGACAGCCAAATGATCCTCGTTGGTAAAACGCTGCGACAAGAAGTTTTAAAATACAGTTATAAATTTGAATTATGACTAAACAGTGGGAAACATTTTCAGAATGGTTACAAACTATTTGCAATGAAAAGGCTGATTGATTTTTGTTTAATTAAAAAGTTGATACAATTGCATACTTCTAAATTTGTTTTTTATTGATCATTCTCTTGAATATTTAAGTAGCATCATCATAAGTAACAAATGATACATATCAATTTTAATGATTTTCACTCTACTTAAATTCAAATTTTGACATACAATAATTCAGAGTTTTAACCACTATGATAAATTGCAAATATTCTATAAGACTTCCTTCCTTCTCTCCTTTATTCTGCCATTCATCTAAGAATTCTCTAGTTCAGGGGTGTCAACTCAATTTCATTGAGGGCCACATCAGGGTTGTGTTTGACCTCAGGAGACTGGGGTGGGCTTGGTCATCTCAATGTCACTTGTACCAGGGGCGCCTGTGGCAGCCTAAGCACTCTGCCAACGAAAACAGGCTCCTAAGCTCTGTTTCTGGCTGCAACAGCCTCCTGCGCTCCATTTTTGTTTGCAGGACCTGGGTGGTCCTTCACTCTTTCCAGAGTGCCCCCCCCCCAGGCCAGATCTAAGCAACCCCTACTCAGATCTGCCCCCCACAGGCCTTGAGTTTGATAACCCTGCTCTAGTTCTACTCCAGAAAAATCAGGAATTTTAAAAAATAGATTGAGAACACATATAGAAAATTGCCTTATTTTTCTGTCTTTTTTTTCCTTGACACAACTTTGCCATTAAATTCTATCCAATGCTCAGTAATTGCTGGGCACAATTAAATGGAAATTACAAGGAATAGATAATTTCTGTGCAAAATTCTCCACCTGCTGTTTGCATTTAAGACTTAGCTTAACATGCATTCTAGTGTATGTTCTTCAGGCTGGTATATATGCTTCCAGCACATACTGGCATTTCTTAGAATAAGACTTTGAAATTATTCAAAACTAAAATTTGATATGTTATAGATCACACCTGAGGATATAGTCTCCTTCACTTAATAACATTGAACATATCAGTTAAGCACTCTTGGATCATTAGATTATATTTACCTATTTGCATAAGTCTAATGAGCCATACTCCTGCTCACCTAGTAGCTCGAAAGCATGCAAATGTGATTAGATAAATAGGTATCACTTTGGTGGAAAGTAATAATGTTCTATGTGCTTTAGTGTAAAATCATGCTGTCTATATGACCACAGAAATGGTCTTCAAACAACTCTGGTTTCTTGGTTAAGAAACAGAGATAAGCACTGCCTCCTAGAATCAGGTATGACTCGATGGGGAAACCTTTATTTTTTTAATAAGTCTATTTCTGAATTTATATCCTAAGATTCCTGAACATTTTCTCTTCCTTGTCTCTTTCTATGATATTGGATAGAGATTAGATATCTATGATATCGGTTCACTAACTTATACCATTTTTAAAAGGGAGATGGCTTTCTGATCATTTTTTTTGCAAAGTGCTGTTGCTATCACATTTTTCAAACTCAGAAGTGTAACAGTGCACCCTATGTAGTATGTGAATGCTACACGTTCTTTAGATGAGTTCAGCAATCATTTAAACATTATGTAAAAAAAGGCACACATGTGAAAATAGAATGTTCCATTTTCCATGTCAATATTTCTAAATATATTAATCCACTAAATAGCATAGCTGCAATTTAGCTATCTGTAACACATTAGATCACATTAATTAATGTAGAATACAAAAGAAAACAAATCACAGAATTTAAACTGAAAAACTGCTTTAACAATTGCATTTTCTTAAATTACTTCAGGGTATCAGAAAGAAGTTAGATCATGCTGAATTTTTCATCTCCCTACCCCCTCTTAGTGTTTACTGTTCTGTTATATTACACACACATCAGAAATTTTCTGGGTGTTATACACTCAATTAAAACATGTTATACAATAAACGTAAATACATATATGAATGTTACAATTTTAAAACTAACATATTACATATATTTTGAAGCATTATTAAAGAAAAGAAATCTTCATCTGGCACCAAAATGTAAGCATCAGGCTAGCATCTCTGCAGAAAGTAATGTCCTGCTTCAGTAAGTAATAGAGGGAGACACTGCTTCTGGCAGACTGACCTGAACTGATGATTAAAGGGACTCATGATCTTATCTAGTTAATGAAATTTCTGCAAGGTAATAACCAAGCTCAGAGAGCATCAGTGATTCCACAGTCTTAGGGCATTATAGGCTACTACCACCACTTTTTTGCAAGAAAAATGGACTGATATGCAGACAGATTTCAAAGCCCTGACATAACATAGTTGTGTCAGCCATTCTCAGGTAGCAGCCTAGCTTCTCTATTTTTAAATCAAACTTTCTGGACTATTTTCAAAGGGACATTTATAATCCATAATCCTACCTGGAGTGAAATCAGCATGAATGAGGTTGCTAGGCTATTTTTCTCCTGGCAAGGTCATAGTTGTTATCAGCCCAGTATGATAAAAGGTATCCTAAGTTCCTGAAGCCATTCAAGCTTTCAAATGAATAATGCTGGGTCCAAAAATGTTATCAAAACCATACCCTTGAACTCTAGTGGAAATACAATTCTTTCCTCAATTAGATGAACACAATTAATCAAACAGGTAGCCCATTTACAGAATGTTTACTTTCTTTGTACTAAGTGACAGCTATTCACCTTATTCCAGGCCATCATCTTGCTTCGGCCTATTTATTATTTATGATTATTTTCAAAATAATTCTTCAAGAAAAACTCCTTTTCAGAACATACATGTACTGCAAAATGAGTTCCTCAAGCATATTGTAAAAATATTTATATACACTTAAAAAGAACACAAGAATGGTGAAATCGTGATTTCATATAATTGAAAACATCACTCCATATGGGAATACATTAAAATATTCTTTATATTAAAAGAAGCTCTAAGGTAATTTCTTTTGTTCTGTCCTTTGTATAATTTATCATGGCTATAGAATAGCTTTCAAAGTTAAGGTAAACAATTTAATAACACTATTTTCTGATTATGAAGCAATTCAAAAAATAAAGCAATTTGATAAATGAAACAACAATTCTGTTAACAGAAATAGTTTTTAATATGTTTTTGTAATGTGTTTAACTTTCCACTCCTAAATTACCCACTGATCAGGAACAATTACAATTAATAAACAAATAAATACACACGGATTGAAGCTTTATGCAGATCTACTGCTGATGAATTCTGTTCAATACAGCAGTACTAAGATTCATAATGTATCTTGAGAGAAGGGAAGCTAAACCTGCTGCTCATTCCAGTCCAAGAACCAGATACTGAACAAGCAGGAAGAAATGCATGATTAGACTGTGGGACAATTGTTTCTTGTTTAAAAGAATGAGACAGATGCTAATAGGATCGGACATAAATTACTTCTAATGTAACAGATGTTTCTCTGTTGACTTAGATGAACAGATCTAAAATACATATATTACCTGTCCACATCCAGGGGCAGTACATAGAAAGGGTTTGTCATCACTCATATTCTACAGGTTGTGTTACCTGCATTGGAATAGCAAACATAATTTGTTAAGATTCTGCTGAGAATTTATCTTGCATTGATTTATATGACAGTCTCAAATAAAAAACAATATTTCAATACACTTAATTATTTCAATCATATTTCTAAAACAATATAATAAAAAATCCCAAATAATTTGGGGCATTCTTTGTCAAAGTGAAATTGAACCTTGAACACGCAATTATTAGTCAAGCTTGAAAACATTTTTATGAAGTACAGCAACTAGGCTTTATTATTTAAACAGAACACAAATGTGTCAATGTCTCCCTTTGGTAGATTCCACACTGATACAGGTAGCCCTTGATTTATAAGTTGTTCAGTAACTGTTTAATATTACGATACTAAAAAAGTGACTTATGACCATTTTTCACACTTACTAATATTGCAGCATCCCCATGGTTATGTGATCAAATTCAGATGCTTGGCAACTGACTCATACTTATGATGGTTGCAGTGCCCTGACGTCATGTGATCACCTTTTGCAACCTTCTGACAAGCACAGTCAATTAGGGAAACCAGATTCATTTAACAACCATGTTACTAATTTAACTGTATTAATTCACTTAACAACTGTGGCAAGAAAGATTGTAAAATGGGGAAAAATTCACTTAACAAATGTCTTTTGGGCTTAATTGTGGTCGTAAATCGAGGACTACCTGTATGCCAAAGGGATAAGGTGAAGAATCTACTGAGTACAAAAAACTCTTATGCCAGAGATGCTATATTTTATTTCTGGTTTTGGATTGGATGAGTTGCCTTTTCCCATTTAGAGTTAATTTAAAATCTGGGAATCCCTGAAGAACAGGTGCTACCTATACATAGAACAGCCTTTCACAGCTTCATTCTGTACACCAATAACAGTATGGCCTTTTCTGGATAAGAAAATCTTCCTCAAACCACTCATATCTTGATAACCTATTTGTGGGATGTAGGCATGGGACTGACTTGGAAAGTTACTGAGAAACTTT
The DNA here is from genome assembly GCA_004320025.1 of Laticauda laticaudata. NCBI lineage: Eukaryota > Metazoa > Chordata > Lepidosauria > Squamata > Elapidae > Laticauda > Laticauda laticaudata. The sequence goes on from BHFT01003654.1 coordinate 67,389, forward strand.
GGATGATCCACAATGCAACAGCCTACGTTTATCAGCAGCTCGACTTTACAGGTACCAGTCTATCTGCACATGTAACATTGCTATTTAGCCAGTTCGTGGGATATCAGTTTGCTTCCGAGGCAATTCAAGGTGCTGGTTGTCATCTTTAAAATTCTATATGATCCAGAACCTGAGCACCTTTGTAATATCCTATTTAAAGTGGTTCCTTCTATATGGCTCCTTTTGGAACACTATTGTGAGGAAGTATAATCTATCCTCCCTTTTCTAGAACCTGGAGGTCAGATTTGGCTTGAATCTCTTGGCCTTTCAAAAAATGATCTAGAACCGGCCTTGACAACAATCCCCTGGGCCCTAAGAAGTTTGTCCCTTGAGGAGTTTCCTGCAGAGTAAGCGTTTAATTTGTTCCTTGGTGCTTAAAGAGTATATGATGGTGGTAATTTTGTTATTTGTATTTTTACTTCCATTACTATGCTCAGATATGTAAGGTGCTCAGAATCACTTGGATGGAAGCAAGATAAATATATAAACAAAGACATTACTAAGTGGTGACTAATACTAGTGGAACCTAATTGCTATAGATTATAAAGCTTAATGGAAATATAATCTGAGAGCTGATTAGATACCATTAATTCAGATGTTCTTAGACTTAACAATGGAAATGAGGAATATATAAAATATCAGAAAATGTGTCAGTGGAATCTTTAATTAGATCAGATGGGTCTTGAATAATTTTTACCCTATTAAAACAGATCATAATTAAGCCTGACAATCAGCAGACTAAATTTATATCTTAATGAATACAAACGGGACACTTTTTAAATAAGTTTAAATTTTAAAATGTTCTAACCAATTTTAGATTCTAATGGATTCCAATAAAAAGTGTTCATATTCAGTGAAGTGAATCTCTCTTTAATTGCAGGTGGGTAAGTTTATTTCCATTTATGAAAGATTATTATTTTTACTCTTGACTTGGTAGAGTCAATTCTTTTCATGAAATATTAACTTTCATATTTTAGGAATATAGTTCAACAGCACATTTATATCTTTAGCTGTTGTTTTTCTTTCCAAAATTAAACCATGAAACCAAACCAAAGCTCCAGATGGACAAGATTTAAGTTCTTATAACTGATATTATGATTCTAATTAAGCTAACTAGCCAAACTGAACTAGAGTTTTTGATGGCAATTCCACATAAAGCATGATGCAGAAATCCAGATATGGGTAATTCAAAGTGGCCTTCTGTGTAGGTAGCACTTGTATTGAAGTTACTGCACATACACAATGAGAACAATGTCAAAGAATAATGCAGGTAGTCTTTGATTTACAACTGTAATTCAGCTCAGAATTACAGCTGTAAGTTGTCCTGGTTGATAAGTGATTCAGTGAATGACTGCACCTGGTTTTATGACTTTTGTGATAGTCATTAAACAAATATCACAGTTGATTAAAAAATCCACTTTCTGCAATGGGCGTTTGCCAGAAACCAGCAAAAAAATATAGAACATGTTGACATGATTATGTGATGTTGCAAATGGCTGTAAATGCAGTCTGAGCACCCAAAATGCAATCATATAACCAATCATAGTGGGGATGGGGTGGGGCATTAGCTGTAGGAACTTTGAATCCAGGATGTAAATAGCCCTAGGGACCAGTTATAAATTGACAATTACCCACAATTTCCATCAAAATTGCACTCCAGTTCACTAAACAGTATTGTCCAGATTGACTTTATCCACTAGGAAGAAAAATCTGGACCCTTGTATACCAAGATAGCATGGGGATAATCAGTGTATGAATTTGTCCTTCCCAACAGGCTACCGTCATATGAGGTCCTTTAAAATAAACAAATGGGGCAATCTAATTTCATTATTGGAACATTGACCACAACATAGCTAAATAACAATATTGAAAAGTGCCAGAGTTTATTAACCAATCATAATTGGTTTCATGCCTTCTGAGCTAGTGAGCACACCGTAACTCCCTCCAATTTTTCAAGGAAAAAGTCTAATCCCATCTAGAAATGAAGAGCTTTATGAGCTTTCATCCAATTACTACTTTCATGCAATCAGTACTATCATTAAGCTGCCAAAAAATCAAGAACCCATTTAGTCACAATTTCCTTTTTCCCCACAACCATCCACATCAGGGTAGCTGAGAAAACTTTTGGTCTGAAGACAAGTCAGCATCAGAAATGAAGGCCATTACTTCCAACATAAATTTAGTTTATGTTTTCTGTTTCCACCATAGATAGAATAATTGAAGTGCACAAGGGAAAAGAATCCCATGCTGCTACTTGTTCCATCAAATCAATACATATTTGGTTTCAGACACAAAATACTAAAATGTATTTTATATGAACCACTTCCTCAGCAATAGATGTGGTTTTTTAAACTATGTATGCGAATGAAAACATACATCTTGCTTTTTTCATTGAAAAAAATATATCTCAAGACAAGGCATATGATAATTTAAAAGACATCTTTATCTCTCAAGAAATTCTTCTTTTTGGTCCAGTAGTATATACAATAAAGTATTGTTACCCATTGATGCAAGAAACAACTGAATGATCATATTCATTAGCTTTCTAGGCTTTTAAACAATTATGACAGGTAGCACTATTCTTGCAATTGTCTGAAAGGCACCTTCTCTAAATTGGACAATTTGGAAAAGAAGTGTTTCAAACGATCATGAGAATGGCTCCTGTTTGTAGAACATCACAAGGCAGCTTCTATATAAGGAGGTCACACTTCACGTTGGCTGAGCATGCTTGTCATCAGCTGCAGAAAAAGGCAAAAGTAGAGAAATATTGTATGCTGCTGGGCTCTGCAACTGGCAGAGACCTCCTGGGTATGCAAGAGTGGAGAGTAGGCCTGAGTCTCCAGAGCCATGGCAACATTGTGCACACTGGTGCACCAAAGGATGGCTGCGACTGGGGTAGATATAGGTGAGTGTGTAAGAGGAAATTTCAACAGCCTGAAGTTGGTTATAAGGATGAACTGACTGCCAAGTGTCTTGAATTTTTACTGTGACTACAGGGGCTTTGCACATCTGTAATTCTGACTACAGGTCACATGTCTTTTCATTCAACACCACTGTAATTTCAAATAGTTGCTACCACACCCTCATTCAAATCTGGGAATTTTACAGTATCCTAGCCATTTTCTTTGGCTGACCCTATCCAGCCTGTGTAAAGTCAATTGGAAATTAGAAATCAAATGTAAATAAGATGTAATATGTATTACCAGTAGTAACTAATCAAAACCACATAATTTACTGCTTTTTATAAAGTGCTAAAATTAATGTTGAGCGCAATTAAGTTCAGCCTATTGGTTCAGCCCTCAGCAACAGTTCCAGTCTCTCATGTGGCCCCTTGGAAAAATCGCATCTCGTGCTCTAATCAATCTATTTGAGAAATGAACGCAAATAGAAACTTTTATTCAGTCACATAACACATGACTTACAGAATATACTATTATATCCATAGTCTGGAAACAAGTATTTCTGAGATGATGAGAAATAGATTTTATTTATTCTTTGAAGACAGAGGTAAATGCATTAATATGTAGTTGTTTCAGGACTTTAGAATTCTTCCTTAGAACACATACATTTTCATTGTTTTTGAGCAACAACTTCAACCTGCAAAACTAGATATTCTGCCAAGCATATGGTATTTCATGAATAAGCAGATTTACAACACAAGGACATTCAAAATGGAATTATCTAAACAAGGTGTTGGTAAACATGTACAGAGGGGAAATCAGTTAATTTTATGATATTTAATAGCCTATTTAATATCTATTTCCAAAGTTTAAATCCAAATTCCTATGACCCCTCCAATGGGATTGATAGGGGCCCATTCAAAATTCTTTTAATAGAAAAATTGAAAACACCTGAACTAGAGGAATATATTTCAGTATTTCAAAATTATGTGTACAGAGTAACATTTATAAATTTCTTTTTAAAGTAAGTATTTTAAACTACAGGTAGTTCTCACTTAGCCACAATTGAGACTTGCAGCTCTACCATTCAGAAACATGGTCATTAAGTGAGACATCACATGACCAAGACTTAGGAATTTTGGTGCAGATTAATTCACTCACTCTGCTTGTTGGAAACTGGCTGTGAAGTATAAAAATGGCAACGAAGTGACTATGGAGCACTGCAAAGGTTAAGTGCCACAACCAACTGTAAAGCTATTTTTCAGCACAGTTGCAACTTCAAATGATAGCTTAATGAATAAGAATATCGACATAATTTCAAAAGAACATATCAAAATCTTTCTTCTTGACTTGGCAATCTTAGTATACAAACATTCAGAAACTACTCAAGGTAAGTTTTAGAACTTATTTGAAATAAAATGAAAAATTAGAAAAAAATGTCACAATAGTAACTTAGTAAAATACACACAGGTAATCTGCCTTACTGACCACTCATTCAGTGACCATTTGAAGTTGCAATGGTCCTCAAAGTTGTGGCTATCACTCTGTTCTCATGGTCATGTGATTGTGATTCAGGTACTTGGCAACCACTCGCATTTATGACAGCTGCAGCAACCTGTAATCATGAGACTGCCACCTGCAACTTTCTCCACCAGCAAGCAAAATCAATGGGGAAGATGGCAAATGTCACAAGTGGTTCTCGTAAATCTCCCCCTTTTTGCACACTGCACCCTTCTCTCCTGGCTCCCTACTCATGACCCATTCCCTTCATCCCCAAGCTTCCCTATGTTTGCACTGCACCTATCACATACCCCTGCTCTCCTTACATGGGGCTCTCACCCCTTCCTGCTTAATGACTCACACGTCTTGAGTTTCAACGGCAACCATGACTGGATTGCTGTTGCTGAACAATATGGACATTGCACTTTATGACATTACTTAGTGATGCCAATCCCAGACCCAACTGCCATCACCCATGGACTATCTGTAATCATTCTAAAATAGGGAATAAAACCATGGTATCAAGAAAATGGAATACAGGTAATCTTTATGCTTGACTACCACAGTATCCTCACAGTCAAGTGATCAAAATTCAGAATCTTAGCAACTGGCATGTATTTACAACAGTTGCAGCATCCCAGGGTCATGCATTTTGCAACCTTCCCAAACAGCTTCTGACAAGCCAAAGTTAATGGGGGAAACTGGATTTGCTTAATGATGCAATTCCCTTAAAAACTGCAATAATTTGCCTAATAACTGTGGCAAAAGGGTCATAAAATCAGGTGTGACTCACTTAACCACCTTGCTCAGCAACAAATTTTGATCACAATTGTGATCATAAATTGAGAACTATCTTTATACAGTAAGAGACTATGCACTAAACATCTTGATTCAGTTCAGACTAAATTACAAGCTTAAAACTTGACATGACTGTGATGAGATAAATGTCATAAGCATATATAAACATATTTTTTATAAATAATTAGCAGACAGATTCTTCATCTTCCACTATAGGTCCTCCATGAAGAATAACTTTAAACAGGACATTTCATTCCAGCTCAAACATTACCCAACAAAAATTTAGGCTTCTTTCAGATGGCCAAATTATAAGTGCTATCCATCAGTATTTGAGCCAGCAGAAAAGCATGTCACATAAATTGTGCTGCCCTGATTGCTGATCCTTAATCTCCTTCTGTAACAAGGCTTTAAAATGGTGCTATGAAAACTTAGTTATTACAGGTCAAGTTTAAAAATGTGATTGGTAAACTCCTCCGGATTTGTTTCTTCTCCGACCCAGCATCAACTCCAAGCAGGAAAAAAATTCTTCTTACTGTGGAGAGGAAGACATCTAGACAGATTTATTGGATTTGTAGGACACTTGACTCCATCATGATTAAGATGCTTAGCATTATAGACTGTTCGAATAACAAATGGTAAGTTCTTCCCCACGGAAATCAGATTGGTGGCTACTCTGGTTTCCAAAAGCAATCAAGGTAGAGTTAATACAAACAGCCTTTAGAATCTTAAATTACTCCAGTTAGACTGTCTGATGAAATAATTGTGGCAGGTCTCAATCATAACCAAGCAAACTGCTACACTGTGCACCAGTTGTAGCTTTCTAATAATCTTCAAAGATAACAATACTGGTCCTAGGTGTTGGCATGCTTATCTGTGAATCTTCCAAAATAAAAGTATTTTAATAAAAATCCAGCAGCTGACCTAGCAGAACTTTTGTAATACACCCAACAGTGACTGAGCCAACAACCTATAGTTGGCAAAACACTGTTCACTTTCTCTGTTAAAACTAACCATCTGCGCAGCATAGAATTACTAGTCTTTCAAAAGTATCCTAAACTTTATATTTAGAACACAAGATTAGCACTTGTGTTTTTTTTAAGTCCTAAAACTGTAGGTAAAAAAAGCCTGGATGTAAGATTTGAAAATGCATTTTATGAAAGATAACCTTTGCTAAAGGTCCAATATTTTCTACAGCCCAAATCAAAATGGTCATTTGATGACAATTCCCAAGAACCAATAAAATCTGGGCAGATTAAATTCCTAATTGTAATGGTTACCAATTAGCCACAATTATATCAGCAGAAGAGAGAAAAGTGTTTAAGAATGGAAATGGCCAAGGTCAACCAACCCTTGCTACAGGTATAGGGTGGAAATCAGGTGAAGGCAAGGTCAGGAAAAAAAAGTTACGTTTGTGTCAGGATTGGAGTCCAATGAGAAAGTGTTGATTGGATAGACAACAAGGAATAATCGTGACACAATAAAACACCAGCAGGTTTACTCTCACAACCTCCTTTTGCAACTGAAAAAAGGAAAGCCTTCTGTGGGCCAAGAGCTTTATTTTGTTCTAATTTCATTTAACTCCAGCTGTCCAGATCCCTTTCCTTGCAGGAAAGGGCGGAGTAGATCTGTGGCCATTGCTCTTCAAAAGCGACACTTAACCATCAGGACCGTGAGGAGGGAATATATCTGGATCCTGGAGCCTTCGGAGCTTCCCTCCCTGCGGTCCCTATAGATGTCCCTATGTCTGTATCTCCACATATGCATGTACTTGTCTGTATCCGCACTCCCAATGCTAGATAAGAATAAGGAGGCGGCGGCTCGGGCCCTCCATGGCTCCAGCTCTCTCCTTTCCTCCTCCAGGATTCCAGGAAAAACGGGAGATGGAGGCGTCCGGGCCAAGGCCCACCAGGAACGACGGGAGAAGGTAGGCTGGTATCGGGGGCAGCCAAAACCGGCTCCCGGGAGCAAGGGACGGGTCGAANAAAAAAAAAAAAAAGGAACACGGAACGGCGGCGCCATGTTACACTTCCCCAGGTTCCCTTCTCCTATCCCCCGCCACCAGGGCCCGGCTCTTCTCCCTCAGCCTACCCCCGGGCGAAGGCTACAGCCACACCCCGAAGCCGTTATCCTCCAACGTCAAGGAGAGGCACGGCCTTCCTCTCCGCCTCCATTAAAACAACATCAGACCGCAGCGCGCGCGCACTCACACACAGCCAACTCACCCCTCACGACCGCCGGCCGAGCCGCACATTCAAGCCCGGGATGTTTCTGTTTCCCCCCCCCCCCCCNACCCGGTTCTCGTCACATCTCGCGGGAACTCCGGGACAGAGCGGTTTCTCTCCCTCTCTCTCTTTCGCGCTGCCTTCCTTCCCTCCTGCTGGGCCAGGAGAAAACGGGGGTCACGGGCCGGGTGCAGCACAGACGGAACGGAAGAGGAAGGAGGCTCGCACAACCGCAGGAGGGAGAGGCCGCGTGGTTGTGGGTTCCGCGAAGGCGGGGCCAAGCGGCCATTCCGCCGGTGCCTGGGTGGCCGGAAGCAGCCCCGACCTTCCATCCTTCCTGCGCTCCTCCTTTTCGCGCCTGCGCGCAGAAGAGGAAGGTGTCCTTTCGAGGGGGATCCTGGGTGTTGCCAAGTGCCGGTGTTGCCAAGTGCCGGCTGTTGGATTTGAAAGGCACGGAGGAGCGTTAGCTGGAGGCAAAAAATCACCGCACATTGATAGTCTCAGCAGCCAGGTGGCCTTTTTTTTCCCCCATAGGGCAGTCTTTTATCATAATATTGCTTTTGTCAAGTTTTTCTTGGTTTTCCTCCTGGACTTTTTTTTTGGGGGGGGGGGGGTAAAGTGAACTTGTAAACAATTAAAAATATTATCCTTATAAAAGTATTATCCTTATGAACCTTCTACATTTGCCCTTTTCAACCATTCTAACCTATCAGCACCCCACCCCCCCATCCATCTTGCATCGGATTTGGGGCTGCCACAAGGGAGGATGGGTGACCATGGGAATGAAAGTAAAGTGAGAAGGGAAGATAGCCACACTCAAGGCCCAGTCACTGAATTTGAAGGGGAGCGACTGGACTGCGGGAATTCAGAATGGAAGCGGATTGGACAGCGTGACTTGAGGGTCGTCAGTAAGGGGGCTGGATGCGGGTTTAATCTGAGACGGGATTTTAGATTTGGGTTTTCCCAGATGTGCCAATATGACTTCTCTGATAAATGCTTACTTGGATGGACATTGTCTCTGTATGCTGAATTGAGATGGAGTTTGGTTGGAATGCTGACACCAGCATGTCATGCGAATTGAGAATTTTCTACAATACATTATCGAAGGCAATGAGATTGAAAAAGAGCAGCTGAAACCACAGGACATTGTTATTCTAAAACTCACCTTTTAAAACCTGATAAGCAATAGCACTCAGAACTGCTCATTGCTTCCACCTGATGGAAGGGGCACTTGCTGAACTGAAACCTGATCAATATTCTACCAGGAAAAGGGCTTTTGGATGACGAGATTGGAAAAAATTAAAATGGTTTCCATTTCCTAAAATAGTAGTCCTTCATGTTATATCTGTATTGACTAATCCAACTTCAAGCTTTTCGCACAAATGTAATTTGCATGCATGATCCTCCTGACTTTCCTGTTTAAAATGTCTTTCACTTGTCTTGTTTTAATGCATGTGCAATTGGATTTGCTTGGCAATTCTCCATTCTTGGCATTATATTGATACTTTTATTTTGAATATGAGATATTTTGTTTGTTGCAAGTATTCGTTTATCTGGTTTGTAATAGATGAACTGATATTTATGAGTTGACATTTTACTTCACTATGTCCTCCTTTAAATACCTCCCTGATTTTTTATTTCATCATTGAAGAGCCATAAGATAAATCTTCCAAATGTTGTATAAAAGACATTTGTTAGGTTACACCCTTTATTAAATATTTCAGGTAGAGTCATTTATAATCTGAAAAGCAATTTCCATATGAATATTAATTTCCAGTGGTCCATTTTTGTATTTCTTTAAAGTGCCACACAGGTGTAATTAATCCTCCCCCAAATGATGACTCAACTGGTGCTACTCACACAGCCAACAGCCATTCACCAAAGGGCATTGTTTCCAATTTTGGATATAATTTAGGCCCATGTAAGATAAAGCAAAGTCATATACGCAATTTGAACAGATCGCATTCACAATATTATTCCACTGAGCTTCAATACCAATTTTCCTGGCACAAGCTCTCAAAAGATGAATGTCAACCTCTGGTCTCTCAATAGATTTTGAAAAAGTCAAGTAATTAAAGAACAAACCATGATAAGTTTAAACTTGTTACCACCTTTAATTAAGCTGCTTTGGAAGTAGCATACATTTCCATGATAAACATTTTCCGAGCTCACGTTCACAGAATCACATTGTAGTTCATTAGTGCCAACACTGGAAACAAATCTCTTCACATGGCAAACAGAATTAAGAACGCAACCATGAGACAGAAGAGACCCATGGCTTCGGACAGGGCAAATCCCAGAATAGCATAGGAGAATAGCTGCTGTTTCAGAGAAGGATTCCTAAACAGAAATACAAGATAAAAGCCACATTTGTACAAATAGTAGAAAGCAATTTTAATTTTACAGAGTAGGCATCCTTTCAGAACATATGCCCCTTCTGATCTTTAAAGACCTCGTAGGTAATCAAGAGTAATAGGAAGATCAATAATGTATTTCAACACCTGTCTCTCACATTAGGGGTGGCCACAAAGGATGATATGATTTCATTCGATTTTCATTTCAGGTTCTTAGAAAAGTAATGGAAAAAATAGCAACCTGTTCCTTGCCTATTAGCTAATAGGTGATCAGCTAAGAAGGGTGTAACATGGATGGAGCTCTAGCAGGCCAATGAGCGGATGGTTGTGGGCCCATGCTAATGACACCTTAAAGCGAATAAAAAAAAAGATGCAGTTCATTTGAGGGGATGACACATACCATGTGCTAACCCACACAAATCTGGATAGCAATACAGCCTAGGTATATAACAACAATTACCTACAACATCGAAACTCTTTTTCCAGCCTTCAATAGTCTTCTGAAATCATACATCTGGAAATTAGCACCATGGGCAACCCTAATGATTGCTGCCCACTCTTGAAGGAGATAGCTCCCACTTTCTAGTACAGCTGATTACCATTAAACCCATTGATATTTTAAAAAAGAGATGGTGGGATTAGCTTGCTGTAGGGTATGGCTGCCCTTCCACATGCCACCCGTATTTCAAGACACATCAGTCAATTTGAGATCTTAGCTCAACTGGATGTGGCAACATTACATAGTTCAGGAAAGTGGAAAACTTGGAAATTTATTTAATGCTTATATTTCTGATAAAGAAATCAGTTTCTCAAAAGCTACATATGATGATGAAAAGAATCCTAATCCTAGTTTAATGAAATCAGCCATTTTTTAAGATACTTCTTTCTATTCTTAAGTGTAACTATTAGTCTCATAATGGCACCAATTTCGTACTTTTCAGCTAGGTGGGGAGAGGCAACCGGATGCCTTCCAACATCTCTGAATATTGGCACATTGGTTGAGATTGTGGAATTAAAATACTAAGAATAGACTTGTTTGACTATTTTAGTCCTGAAGATCCACTATTTGGTATTATATTTTTCAACAGTGTATGTTTTGAAGGTTCGCTATCAACAGATGACTTCAAAAAAACCCACTTGCTGAAAGGACTATGACATTGATTCTGTAACTGGATATGATGTAATATAGTAGGAAGGGCATATATTTCAGCAGAATAAGAGGCAATCCAAATATTTTGAATGAGAGAAAGGGCGAAGATAGCCTTCTGCTAATAGTTGAGTACATTGTACATGGAGATAGTAGAGTTCTCAGTGGGATAAGATTTGTCTATATGTGTGAAACAATCATCCTATGTCACTTGGTTTTTGGGTCTGGCACAGCTGCTTTTTCTCAAGCAACCTGTTAATATCCTTGAGGCCCATAAATCTTATGATGAAAAACTTATTTTTAGCTGGAAAGAAGGGGTCGTCTATTTCTCTAGTTACTGAATATTACAGGTAGTTCTCATTTTCTGACTTGTTCAGTGACCATGGTCCAAATTACCATGATGTTAAAAAAGATGACTTGTGACTGGTCATTAAAGTTGTGACCATCACAACATTCCTATGGTGATATGATCATCATTTGGGTACTTAGTGCATTTACAATGGTTGCAGTTCCTGCAGTCACATGACTACCATTTGATCTTCAGTCAGTTTCTGACATGCAAAGTCAAGGGGGAATTCAGCAGGAAGTTGCAAGTAACATGATTAATGATCTATGGTGATCTGCTTAACAATGGCAGCTGGAACTGATGTTGTACAACCAATATGGTCATATGACATCTCACTTTATGGTGTTGCTCAGTGTTAAGAGATACTAGTCCCAATTACGGCCAGTTAATAAGGTCTATCTGTATATCGCAATATTTCAAAATCCTCTGACATGGGTTTTATGGTTAATTTACTACTTTATTTTCTAAATTATAGCCATATTATTATAATAGTTTTTAAACATGAAAAAAATTTGGTTGGCATTTTGGAGACGTTTTTCCTTCATATCTGTTTTTATGGGAAAGGGAGAAACAACATATTTTAGTGATTATTGGATAAACTGATACGTAAAAAGAAAGGACATAGATGACAAATTAATCAATTATATGGGAATTTTCAGTCTCTAAATAACTGAAAACTGATTTTTTTCAAAGTTAACTGAATTCTAACTTTGCAACTTTCTACTTTGCAACTTTCTATATGGTGTACTTGAAGTTCAAGAAAATACAGATTTGTTAAGTATCCACTTTTATCTTCCATTACAGTTTACATTAGTAGGTTACAAATACTTATTTTTCCTGCAGGTAATCAATGTATCCTATACTCTGTCTGAAAGTATGGAACTTTTTAAATTTTAGAGGTCACTCCTTTTCAAATACACTACAATTTAAACACTTATTTGAGTTTTAGCTAAGATATGTTCTTCTTTATAAACTTTCCTAGTCCTTGAGGGAAATTTTTCTTTCAGTTCTGAGGTATGTTTCATAAACGTGACCAAAGGTCGTCTTAATAAGTGTTTATACCTTTTGGGACTCCCTGAAAAAGGAAATCAGGTTAATATATCCTTCTTCACAAGGCTAGTAAAAATGTTAATTTAAAGAGGTTTTAATGTCCAAGAATGGGAGCTAGTTTAGTATGAGAGATGGTTATGATTTTGCTTGTCATTTTCATGTTTTCCTTTTCAAAAATCAAAGTAAAACCATAGATATAGAAATATATGTAATTTGATATATGATGTGATGATGATCTATTATTTTATGCAAGATTTTGAGACTGTCGATAATCATTTGCTATCCCTCATATGCTGGCATAAACAGATAATAAAAAGGGAATTTTCACCTTCCACACATATCCTAAAACTACTGTTTAAAAAATAACCAGAAAATGCAAAGAACCAGAGCTGCTAGACCCTTGCATAGGTGTTTTATTTTCAGTTTGTTCTGTTATGATTCAAACAAGCCCAAGCTATTATGACATATAGACTTTTTAAAAAGTGTGATATATACAAATACCAGAAAGATATTACATTACAGGTATTCCTTGACTTATGATCATACTTGAATCCAACATTTCTGTTGTTAAGAAATGTTTAAGTCAGTTTTACCCCATTTTACGACCATTCTTGCCAGAGTTGTTATGTGAATCACTTCAGTTGCTAAGTTAGTAACCTGTTTGTTAAATGAATCTGGCTTCTTCGTTAACTTTGCTTGTCAGGTCACAAAATGTGATCACATGACCATGGGACATAGCAACAGTCATAAGCATGAACCAACAGTCATAAGCATGAACCATCAAGCATCTGAATTTTGATCATATGATCATGCTGTAAAAGTCATAACTGAAAAACGGTCATAAATCATGTAACTTTGAATGGTCACTAAATTAACTGTTGTAAGTCGGGGACTACCTGTATCTTCCATTTCTGCATGCAAGTTAATGTAAAGTAGTAGCTTCCACAGCAAGCCAAGATTTCACCAAATTGACAAAGTGTTTATTAAGATGTTGGGGTGCAAAGTTAACTCCTCCTACGTTTGTGAAGCTGCAGTGCAACTACGAAGGGGAAGATTATGTATGGGAGACTTCATCACACATTTCACCATTGCTCCCCAACATATAGCCCAGAGTTACTTGAATATCAAGTAAAGGATAGGTTACCTGGCATAACCAATGATTAGACTCCCAAAGACTGTTCCAATACCAGCACCAGAACCAGCCACTCCTACTGTGGCTGCACCTGCACCAATAAATTTGGCAGCGGTGTCAATGTCCCTGTTGAGAGCACTAGTTTGGAACTCCCTTAGTGCTAGTTGATTGCCAGCATTCTGAGAACCTGTAATGAAAGTAGTATTTCCCTACAAAAAACAAAGAGAAAACTCCAAGGATTAATTTCAGTGTAGTATAGTCTGTTATTTGTGTTATAAAATTTAAAAAAGCATTCTAGATGGAAGGCAGCAACATTTTTTGAGGTAATCAAATTTAGGAAGTGTTTTTACTTTCTGGATTTAGCCCAGAAGCCCTACCTAAAATAAAATCTGTATTATTAAAAATAGTCACCGTCACACCTCTGATGACCCTTCATTATTTCTGCCCATATTAGTATATTAATAGCAAGATAGCTAGAATGGAGAACTACTAAGAAAATGCTGTACTTCAGCATTTTTCTTCAGTTTTCCCTTTTGCTATTGGGAACCAATAAACCAGATTCTGCTTCTCAATGGGCAGTTTTAGAAGCAGATACAATGCTAAGCAATCAGAAAGCACGCATAAAATTTAAAGAATCTGGGTCTGAATAGTAATGCTGTGGAGACCAGTGAGGCTATTACGAGAAAAATAGAGTACTAACCTTAACATAAAACATAAATTGGTTAGTGCTGCTGCTTAGATTATATTCTATTCCATGTTCATTAATGAAACTAACTTGCTCGAAGCGAGTAAAATGTTTAAGGGAAGGAACAGGGAGGTGGGCAGAGAAGGTGGCCTGTAAAGGCAAGGTCAAATTTACAGTTTTACTCTGAATTATACTAGTACAAGAACACATGGGCTCACCAGATAACTTAGGAAGCTACAGAATTGTTTAAGGTACCTCTCCAGTCCTGACTTCCGGCCTAGATAACATCGATGCAGAAATTGGTCTGTATAGGATCCTTGATCCAGTACGCATCTAAAGATTAGAGAAGATTGACGTAATCAAGCATCATAAATCTTAGACTCAAAAAACCTTCAGAACTTTTGGAATTAATTCTGTTTGGGACTTCAGAATAGCCACCTCATCTAGCACCAAATATTTTTACATATTTAACCTTTAACTGATTCTAACATTTTAATTGCTGAAAAAGGAGTTGATTGCCAAAAGATATGTTACAATAAATATAAAAGGTTTTTATTCAAGAAAATATTGCCACTCTGTCTACAAAATACAATTGCTGATTACATGGAAATGTCCTGTTTATAATGTGCAGATGAATGGATGGGAAAATATATGTTAAAAGGGTTGAAATTTACATGTTATGATCTCAATTTTTAAAAAATAAAATATCATTGGTACACACCAGAGAAACTTTATAGAATGTATTAAAAATTTCAAATGTATGTTGAAAACGTGAACATTTCAGGAGATTTTTCTTCATACTTGGTGGAACTGCAAAAAAGCTAAATAATAATAACAACGGATTTATACTTTCAGAAATTTAATTCAGATGAAGCCAGGATTTTTCTTTTTAGGATTATTGTATAAAATTAGGGAAAAACATGGAAGGTTATTTAAACATACTATTATTGAGGTGAGATTATAACATACACAGAGTTGCAAAGATTCAACATTATTCTCTATGGAGGAATGGTTGCTGGAAGTTGGCAGATTTTGCTGAAATGGAAAAATTGACTTTTTTTTTTCTTTTATCAAGACATCTAAATTTGTTGGTAATTGGAAACTTCTTATGGACTTTTTGTGTAAAAATTAAAAAAATAAACTTGTGATTTATGGTTTTGATAGATTACCTTATGCAATATGATGTAATTTTATGGAGATTAAAATATTTTTGTATTTATGACTTCCATGAAGAATAGCAGAAGCCATTTTTATAACTTTTTATACTTTTCTCCAATTCCTCTTCTTGCATTTATTTTTCTTTGACCTTTTTTCTTCTTTATATTAGTTTGTGATGTGATAGTTTTTATCTTAACGTTTAATATACATAAAAATACATGGGAATCTTCATATAATTTTCTTATCAGCAATAGAAAAGTAATTTACATTTCTCACTTTAGGAACATTTAACTTCTCTTTCTAGTTGATACCCCACCGCTATGATTTCCTGTTGGTCTCCCATCCACATACACAACTTTTTTCAACAAGATCTGCAACCTAAACTGTTTGCTTGTGAAGATATATCAACAACTGACTTCTGTCCAGCGTGTTTGACATCGAATTGCCTGTTGAAGTGTCTTTCAGCATAACTTATCTCTTTTAAACAAATAAATCACCCTTGGGAAAATATAGAAGTGTTTTAGTCAAAACAGAATGAGAAACTATTTGGGCTGGGTCAAAATATGCTTTATGCTTCAAAAGCTCTACCAGAATTTCAAACAGACTAAATCCCAGAATACTTTAATTATTCCAGATTTTGGCTGAAATAAAATTTGCAGTGTCTTACACAGCAAGTGGAACACAGCTGGTGTCTCTCACCCCTAAACTCTTGCATGACCTTTGTGCCTTCCTTTCCTTACTTGCTGTTCAGGTGCTTGTCTTTTTCCCATTCTCTCCTCTCGGGCCACTTCTGCCTAGATATTATTAGCACATGAACGAACCGAGCCCCATGTTTGATTGTTCCCTGTGCCTGAATGCGCTGTACCTTCCTTGAAGGATTTTGCCCATCTTGGCTTCTAACTCCCTCTCTAAAATGTCAAAGCAGTTAGTTGTGTGTTTTTCAGGCTTTCAGTTGATCAATCTGAAAAACAGCATCAGGAAATCCAGTATACTTTTGCACGGCACCGACTGCCTCCTACTGTCTAAAATCCCATCCAAACAGCCTTCCCCGTATGGTGCCCTTGAGGTGTGCTGGATTACAGATAATCTATCCCCTGCGCATTGTCACCCACGACTGTCTGAGAATAAAAGAAACTGTTGACCAAGCCATCGAAAAGGCACCAACCCTGGAGAAACTTTCCCTAGGAAAAGACTACTTCAGGATTACCACACGTGGTGTGACCTTCAAACGTTCTTCGGGTTACCCAATCCTGAAACCACTTGCATAAAAGACAGCCCCCCCCCCTCTCCTCTCTTGCAGCGCTCTGTCAAACTTGGATCAGAGAAATTCCGACTATTTGAAACAGCCCCATCCTTGCAGGGCACCTCTCCCCCCCCCTCCCCGGCAGATTTCCCTGAAGGGAACGGGCGCCTTCTGAACCACCCCAAGAACAGTTCACTTCCGACAAGCGGCCTGTCAATTTCAAGGGAAGGCCGAACGAATGAATGAATGGGAAGCGAAAGGGCCCGGCCGCCGCGGCCTGCTTGGGTGTCCTTGGGCCTCTTAAGGTCACGCGGATTTATTTCCCCGTCGGCCTCCTTCCAAAATCAGTTTGGGGTGGGGTGGGGGAAAATCTCGCAAGGCGGGCCTTTTCCCCGCACGGCGGCGGGGAGGTGAAAAGGGGCAAAAGCGCCCGCTGGGCCCCACGAAGCCCGCCTCGCCTCCCTTCTGCCCCTCTCTCTCTCTCTCTCTCTCTCTGCCCGATCCTCGCCCGCAAAACCCTTCCAAGGCGTCCCCGTTTCCGGGAGGCCACATCCGAAGGGCAAACGACCCTCAGCGACCCAGGGAGAGCCTTCGTGGCCTTCATGCAGCCTCGCCCTGCTGCATGCAACTCACCAATGCGGGGGAGCCGGCGGCGAGCTTGATGCACGCGAACATGGTTGCTGCTCTAACGCTGCGGTGCTGGGAGAGAGCAGAGGGCCACGGGAGCTCTGCAGCTCCTGAAGGATCCGGGGGCTGGGCCTGGTAACTGGCTGGCGGGGAGGGGAAGAAAAAGAGAACTTTAGGAGCCGGTGAGAGAGCGCTTCCACGGCAGACGCGGGACGATGGCGCCCCCGATGGAGACGGATCCGTGACCTCCCCCCCCCCCCCCCCC
>BHFT01003655.1:0-10893 GCA_004320025.1 Laticauda laticaudata
TGGATGCTGGACGGATAGAGAGGATGAAAAACGGACGCAGTGAGTACAGAACGGATGCATCACGTTAACCAACGAATGGCAAGTGTTTCTCTCCGTTTTACATCCTCTTTCCATCCGTTGGTGCTATGTGACAGGGGCTTAATAAGGATTTGAAAATAGATAAGATTGGAACTGATATTTTTTTCTTTTTATAGATTATTGTTATACCAGATATATATTTTATTGAAATATATATGGAAATTTATTATAAGATTATTAATTGACAATTAGCAAGGAATAAAATTAAAATGAATTATGAGAATCATGGTGGAAAAAATGTCAGTTTCTTTAATTAATTGAATAGATTAATATGTTTGAAATATATAGGATTTATAAGGCAATTGAGAAAAAGAATACCATGTGGAATCTGACTTAAAATATATATGTATGTCATATGTAGTAGATATGAGAATATTGTTATTAATGTGAAATGAGGTAATTAAAAAAATGACCACACTATGGTAAATTTTTATAATGAATTAAAGGGAATAACTGGAGGGAAAGTATAAGGTAAATAAGTGGTAAGCTTGAATTGACAACCAAAGGGGACAATTTCTAGAACGATTAGAACAAAGATGGAATTATTGAATAATAAATTGAATAATAGTATGTGATAAAATTGCAAATGTGACAGATAAATGTAATATGTGTAATGAATATAGAAATGAAGTAAGAATTTAGATAATAGTGTAAAGTAAGATATGAGAATATTTTAAGAAAAATGAAATAAGGTATGAACTGAAATCAGATAAAATATGTTTAATGAATTTAATATTTGAGAATATTTTAAAAATAGAATAAGTTATAATGTGATATAAAGTTGAATAAGAAAGATTAATATGTAACTATGGTCATGTTTGTATTGAAATGTAAAAAACCTGGAACCACACTGCTCGCAAAAAGAGTTGTTTTTTAAAAAATATAAAAGCAAAAGAAGTATTGAATAATGAAATTATTATATATGTTTAAACAATATGGTGATGGGCATTAGAAGAATATTCTGGAATATTGAATAGTTAAATAATGAAGGATTATAATTTAATACAATATGTATATTAACATTAGAATTATATAAGTTTTATGAATGTAAGAGATATGATTAATGTTGCCATTTTTGTTTGCACTAAAATGTATGATACTTAGGTGCCACACTGTTGATGTATTGATGTGTATATATAGAATAAAATAAAAAAACTTGGGAGGGAAATTATTGGGGAGACCCAATAAGTGGCTCAGCTGTTTCGATTGTGACCAATAAGAATTTCTTTAACTTTTCTCACTTGAATAGTATGTTTTCGTGTTCTTTCCTTGGTAGAGAGCCAAAAGCATTAATGAGGCCAGCTTCTGTGTTCAGTACATCTTCATCAAATAAGGCTGGCCGATTTCCCCTTTTTTGTCTTGCTTTCCCAAGGTTGAAAATGAGGAAAAGACAGCAACTTTGGGAGCTCGCATGTTAACAGTTGAGGGTTTAACAATTTCCTCACAGAAAACTCTGATGGGAAAAATTTGAAAGGAGACTAGGTGTGCCTTCATCTTAAATAGCATCAGCAGTATGGTGGGCTGCTTGAAAGACAGGAGTATCTGCTTCCAATTTGGGACCTCGGGGAGCCACTCTGCAGCATGGAAATAAATCTGTCCTCATTGGCATTGAAGAAGCTGGCTTAGGGAACTTAGTATTGCACTCTTGGTATTCCAGCATCTGTAATTAAGTCTGTGCATATGGATTCTAAGAGCAATCTGTTGTATTTGCAATGAATGATGGAATTGATGTAATGGGGGGGAGGGGGGAGAGAGATGCTTTACTTGCTTCCAAGGAAAGTTCTCTATTAATAAATACCATGCTTGCTGCCTTGTCAGAAAAAGACAGTTTTTCTGAATAGGCTGCCACTTTTTAGCAGGCTTTTAAAACTGTTTCCTTGCTTGTTATCCACAGACTTATCCAAAGTATGTGATTTAACCAAATTTGCTGCAAGGTTTTTGGTGGGGTGCATGGATCTTGTGCTTGAAGAAAAACAACTATATCTTTTCTCAATGTCTCCAAATCATGTTGTATGGTTATTAGTTACTCAGATTTTGAAACAACAGTTTGTGTTATGAGAAGGCATTTGTTTCATATCAGCATTCTTGGAATACCCTCACCTGATTGGTCAAGATGGACTGCGCTGTGATTGGACAGAAGAACCACAGTGATTGGTTAGTAAAGAATCAACCGCGATTGGCTGTGCCAATCACGGGAGATTCAGAGAGCTGTCATTGGATGTGAGCTGCCGGCAAGCTCTATAAGAAGGGCTGCCGCAGCTCGCAGGTCCAGCACAGATCTATACCTTTTAATAAAGAGCTGAAGCTAATAAAGAGCTGAAGTTACACTGGTCTCGAGGCTCTTTTTCCCGACTTTTACACTGGCGACGAACGGTGGGATACTGAGGAAAGAGACCAGTCGCACACGTGGGCAACCGAGCTGAACAACAACAGAGATGGCCGGCAGCAACTCGCCACCTCACCATTCGACAGGCAACGAGGACTGGGAATCATACATCAATCGATTCCTCAAGTTCCTCGAGAGCAACACTTGAAAGATACAAATGACCACAGAAGAGAGCTGTTCCTGACCCATGCGGCCTACAGTATTCATGATGGCAAGTGTTGGCCAAGCCAGAAGACACAAAAAGATGGCATGGCCAGACCTAGACCGACTACTTTGAAACCACTAGCCCTGGCCATTCCCAACCTGATCCGGAGACATGAATTCTACCATTGGGATAGAAGAATGGAGGAGAGCATCGGGGACTTTTGTGGCAACCTCAACGATCGGAGGTGTTGTTGTGGCTTCTCCAACATGGACACGTGGTCTCGGTCTCAGAGATCCCATACTCCAGAGCAGACTAATGGCTTTGGCGGACATATTGGTTACTGAGGCAAGGGACAGGCATAACTTTGGAGACCAACTCATCACCAGAGAAAAGAACGAGGTTAGTCACAAAGCCAACAACAGTGCACCATGAGGACGTCGGAGTCCTCCCCCAATACCAAAGATGAGGAAGAGGTCCACAGATTGACAAGCAGAGCAAGACCGACAGAGAGGTCGTAAGTCGGGCTTTCAGTGCACCGGATGCAGCAGCGCCCACCCACTCAGAGTGCCGGTTCTTAGATGCCATTTGCCAGTACTGTGAGAAACAGGGGCACACACCAAGGTCTCCACAACAACCGAAACTACATCCCAAGGCGATGCGACAACACGTCCCCCAGGAACCGAGAACAAACAGACAGAGAACCATTGGAGCCGCGAGAGTCAAAGCAAGCAGCTCGGCGAAAGCCCGACGGAGAGAAGAGAGAATACCAAACAGTCCCATCGGCACTCAGACAACTCCAACGCAAGAAAGGTGCACGTGCAAGTCAGCATCAAAGGCAGGCCATGCAAAATTGGAAGTGGATTCCGGGATCCTAACCTCTCCCATGGTATCATGGAACATGATTAAGTGGTTAGTGCCCAGTCTTACAAAAACGGGCGGAGAGTCAAAAACTAACCATCAAAGACTACCAGAGGAACCGGATCCCCGTGATAGAATTGGACACTTCCATGTTCACTCAAAAAGCATGGAAAATTACTTCCACTAACAGTCGTGGACAAGACTGCCCAAGCCTGCTGAGGACTGCAATGGTTCATGCCATTAGGGATCGAGGTGATGGGCATCAACCACGTTGAGGAACAGACTGGAGGCGGAACTCATGATAGGCACTTCAAGAAGTTTTCCGCAATGGCATTAGGCATAGTACCAGGGGTCCCCAATATCATTAAATGTGAACCTCAAATATTGCGCCATATCCATCTTTAAACCAGACGAGTTTCCTTCCGCGCTCAAGGCCTAAATAGATGAGGCAACTAGCAAGTCTCATTGCGCAATGGGAGTCCTGGAATCCAATAGATCACGCACGCTGAGAGACCCAATAGTCATCCCAAATAAAGAACAGATGGGTCAGTAAGAATTGTGAGGTGACTATAAGGCAACCCTCAATAATTGACACTGCTACAGAGCGCCGTACCCATGTTCCGGGTAGGCTGACAGCGACCTCCTACACTCACCGGGGGAAAGGAAAAGTCTTCGCAAACTCGACTGGCACCAGGCATACCAGCAAAACTGCCATTCGACAACCAAGCCTGCAGAAGTGCAAACCATCGTGACCCACAGAGGGGCTTTGCCTGTACAAAAGACTCCAATTCGCATCAGTTGTGGCAGCCAGGGAGTGTTCCAGAGCTTAATGGAACAATTACTTCATGGGCTAATAAAAGGACGTATGCATAATTTCCGATGATGTCTTGGGTAAGCAGGCAAAAAACACAACATAGCCATCTTGGAAGCCGCCTCAGTGGAAGTCCGTGGCCAGAAATTTAAAAACGCAGGACTAAAAGTTAAAAAAGAAAAAGTGCCAGCTATGCACTGAAAAAGTAGAGTTCCCTGGCTACCTAGTGGATAAAGATGGAATCACCCCACGAAGAAAAAAAATTAAAGCAATAAAGGACAGCCCAAGAACCTCAGAAATAAACAGACAGTTCAGGTGTTCCAGGGACTAATTAACTTTTACAATGTTTTTTTGCCACAAAAAGGCAACGACGCAGAACCTTCTGCATAGGTTACTTGGACAAAACTCCACCTGATCCTGGGGCAAGCGGGAAGATCACTGCCTTCTGCAAAATAATAAGATTCCTCACATAGGAATCAGTCCTCCTCCAGGTACAGCGAAATCCGCTACCATTAACGGTGACCTGCCAAAGCCTCTCCACTTCAGTCAGTCGGAACTGCTATACTAAGCATACTCTGCCAGACAGGGGAGAAGCGCCGATTGCATACTTCTCTAAGACATCATCAAAGCGAAGGTAATTATAAGCCAGCTCGACAAGGACTGGGTCCACTAAGCAGCCGCGTCCACCGGGTGAAGCGGTGTTTCATGAACTGCGTAGGTTAAGCCATGGAATGGTTATGGTATTGGTATGGTATGGATATGGTATGGCGTATGGTATATGGTATTAGGTCTATGGGTATGGTAGGAACTTCACCCCTTGAATCACCGCATCACAAACACATCCTGGGATCCTGGCAGGGAACAAGCCACCCCAACATCCTGTCACCCCGTACAGGTGGTCACAGTTCCTTGCACCTACAACTACCACCGTATATACATTGCCTGGGAGCAAAGCATCTCGGATGCCGATGCATTAAGACCGTTGCCCCTTGTCAGAGTCCAGAGGATGACCGCACCACACATCCACCCTGTCAAATCGATGACATGCCCAAACCTGCCAACGACCGTGTCAGACATTGCTAGAGAACAATCAAAGATGGAAACAGTTGCGGGTTTGAGCTGGGTGGAAAAAAGGGTCGTCGAAAAAGAGAAGCAGCGACCAGTTTAATCCCTTCCGGAAATGGACAGGACTGAACTATTTTCCCAAAAGGGGACCAGTATTTTATGGGGCGACAGAGTAGTTGGTTCCAGACCTTACAAACAAAATATTGGCATGTTGCATGTTCAAGGACACTTGCGGCAATCGGTAAAGATAAATCCCTAGCCAGAAGCTAGTTTGAGACCAGAAATAGGACAAAAGCATCGAAAACATGGGTGGCAACATGGGACAAATGTCAAAGATCCAGGCCAAATCCTCCACTCCGCACCAAACCCTCGAGTGGAAACAATCCCAGAAGGCCCTATGGTCAAGGGTTCCACATAGACTTTGCGGGACCCAAAAAGGGACACACCTTTTTTAATCACAATCGGATGCCATTACCCAACGGTTGGAGGTAAACGCACGTATGCAATCTACCACGAACAGAAGCAGTTATAAGAAAAAATATTGAGTCTGGATCTAAATCCTTGGAAGAGCAGAGACCCTAAACCAAACTTTTGAACCCAATTGCTTACCAGACTTGATAGTATCTTGACAACGGGCCACAATTCACGGCGTTCTGGCATTCAAACAATTTCTCACCGAACGTGGGGCATAGCGGGCATGCATGGACAGTGCCCGCTCATCGCGGCGAATGGCGCGGGCGGAAAGAATGGTTCAGATACACGAAAGACGCCCTAGGAAAAAATGGACCGCAGGAGCATGCATGAGAAAATAAAAAACTATTAACAATACAACAATAACACCCAGCTCAAAAAACCACATAAAGCCAGGAGAGCTTCTGATGGGAAGGAAACGCCGACCCATCTAGACAGACTTGCACCCAATACATATAATTTCAGAAAAACCACCAGACTCGTCCTAGCTGGTACGGCACATATTTAATCTGGGAAGACACGGTTTATGCAAAAACTTTTCTGTGGACCCACTCTGCGTACCTGCCATAATTACCCAGGTGACAGGTCCCCTGTCCATATGGCTAGAAAACGGAGGATGGAAGGAATTGGAAATGACACAATAGACCAACTAAGATCACGAACAACTCCACATGCCAGCAAGCACAAATTACCACAAAGAATTAATAAAAAAACTAGAGAGGGGGGAGAAACCCCAAACAATTACCAAAAGAAAGGAGAAAATCCTCTCACAACACAGCAACAAACTGAACACGCCCAACCGACACAAACTGAGCAATCACCACCAACACCAATAAATAGAAAAAGAAACCAACAACACTCACCAGCAAACAAGGGCAGCAGAAGGGAACCAGCAGAAGATGACCATCATAGAACCTCGCCTGGAAGAAGCAGCCAAGCCAGTTCAACCAGCCTGGAAAGACCGGCCGGGAACAGAGAAGCTGACAACTCAATTGAGCCCAGTAGAGCGTGTGGGAGTTGCAGCGAAAGGCCTGACTCACCCTTCCAGGTGGTTCCATACAGAAGGGCAGGAGCAACAAAGTTTCCATCTGAACGGCTGAAGACCATGCAACAACTGAGCTGCGCAGGTCAAGTAGGCAGCTTAAAAGCCCCGCATACCTACGCGACTATGTCATGTAGGATGGACCATACCAAGAGGGGAGGGGTGTTCCATATTAACATTCTTGGAATACCCTCACCTGGTTGGTCAAGACGGACTGTGCTGTGGTTGGACAGAAGAAGCACAGTGATTGGTCAGTAAAGAATAAACTGCAATTGGCTGTGCCGATTGCGGGAGATTCAGAGAGCTGTCATTGGATGCGAGCCGCTGGCAAGCTCTATAAGAAGGGCTGCCATGGCTCACAGGTCCAGCACAGATCTATATTTTTTAATAAAGAGCGGAAGTTACGCTGGTCTTGAGTCTCTTTTTCCCATGCTTCTACAGCATTGCTTTGCTATAGTTTTATTTTTCCGTAGTAATCTCACCATATTCTGAATTAGCTTCTTCTTAATCTTTTTAGCCTTTATCTCAGACTCCATACAGGATGTAACTGGACTAACTGTTTGTGAGGACAGCTGGCTGTCAGTTTGCTTCCCCCCCCTCCAAAGATCAGGAAAGTCTGTTATTGTTTTGTCAATTTTCTTTACAGCTCATGTTCTAACATCTCAAATTTGCTGGAGATGGGGGGGAGGTTAGTTTTAATTACAGTTCTCTTTCCAATAAACTGCTCCTCAATTCTTGGCTGCTTTGCAGTTTTCGCAGGTGGGAGAGATCCTAGGATAGTACCATGGTGTTTCTTTCTTTTTCCCATGTCTTATTAGTCCCAGGCAAAAAATCTTTTATCTGTATCTCTATCTGCACAACCTTTAGCTGTGAGAATATTAGTTCAATAAAGAAGGATCCAGCTGGACTACTACAATTTTACTATTTTATTTTGATAAAATAAAATAAAAATGAGAGGAACTTCTGCAAATACCTAGCTAACCTCCTGGCTCCTTGCCTCCCTAAATTCAGGAAACAAAATCAGGTGTCAAGAAATCTGTCTTTTTATGAATACCTGAAAAGATGTTTGAAACCGCCTGCTCATTCTCATTTACTCCACATTGTCATATGGTAATGCATTTTGCTTTGATGAATTAAACTTTTCCTGTGTTTATGTTAATTGCTGAATTTAATCATAACTTTAATGATCCATCTAGAATTTTACTTTAATAAAAGATTGTGAGCAGAACCAAAGTCATGTTGGATGGCCCACTAAAACAGATAAGGAAGTGTCTCAAACTCAGTAGCTCTGCTAGATAAGGAAGCATTCCAGTTTGTGCACAAGAGAGGAAAAAGCAGGATGAGGATAGAACAATGGGGAATTGTAATAAAGTGCTGATGTGTCAGAAACTGTGTAACTGCTTTTGCCAGATAGGGAAACGCATAAACCTTCGAAATGTATATGTGTCAATTTGAAAACAGGAAGAATGTGAGCCAAGCCCTCNACCTTCGAAATGTATATGTGTCAATTTGAAAACAGAAAGAATGTGAGCCAAGCCCTCGTACGAGGGGGCGGACAGTTAGGATATAAAAGTGCTGCCTGAATTTTGTTCTGGGTTCCTTCAATGCCTGAGGGGACCTGCTTTTGCAAACGTGTAATAAACCCTTGTTTTCCTTGGATCAATGAGTCTTTTGGTGGTCTTTTCATCAGTGCCACCTCACATGATGTACTTATTCAATTATATGGAATGACTCTAGATTTAATCTTGCTCAAGATGAACCCAGAAATTAACAAATGATGAATGGAAGTCCTGACATAATTCAGGTGTGGGCTGCTGGGGCTCAGGCAATCCCCCAGCTAAGACACTGCGAGGTTCTGTGAGCCCCCCAAATCCCAGTCCTGGTTGCTCCACCCCAGTTGCCTTAGTTGAGGAGCGAAGCGGCCCAGTACTTGTCTTCATGCCACATTTGCACTCAAAGCAGCCCTCGCCTTCTGCCACACAAGTGGGAAATAGAGAGATGAGAGAGAGAAAAGAGAATTCTCCCCCCTCTCTCATCTCTCTCACTTTTGTGCGTGTGCACACCCACAGCAGCTCCTTCTTCTTGAGCTGACAGGAAGGGGACCATGGCTGGTTCTGAGCTTTTTTCCTTCAGCCTCCTTAGCTTTCTCGTCTCATTGCTCTCAGCCTCACTCCTCCTGATTTGGAGGGGGAGCATTCATTGGAGGTGTGTATGGATTGCTTTATTTGAAAGCCACTTGCTCAGAAAGTCGACTTCCTCAGACAATCGGCTAAGGAAACCATAGAGTTGCAAATGAAATCTCATTTTCCCTCACTTCTGCTTCTTTTAATGACTTGATTGGCACATCTTCTCATTAAATCAGTGATTTTTTTGCTTAGAGTATTCTGTTTTCATTCCTCCCTGCTTTTAAATTTTTTTGGGGGGGAGGCTGGTTTAGTCTTCCAGTGGCAACAGAAGCCAAGTGATTTTGGCTAGTCATTCTCCTTTAGCTCTTGATAACTACATGCATTTTGGGAACTATATTCAAATTGTGTGAGAAGGAACTTCTTGAGAGTGACTATAAAATGAATTTAGATTTTCTGGTATTAACTATAGATTATTGTTTTTAAAATTATTCAATAGCAAATTGTGTTGTTCTGGACTACTATCAAGAAAAAATGTTTGAAGGGGGAGGTTAAAAAGGCAAGAGCAGTTGTGACTGCATGATTTATTTATTTTTATTTTTCACATTTCTGAACTCAAATAATACCTGAAGGTCCATCCCTTTTACATCTATCATCTAATTCAATAAATATATATTTATTTCTATGTAAAAATATTCATTTTTACATAGAAATTTGTTTCATATTCACTAAAAAAGATCCATGTATTGACAAAAGTATCTTTTTATTAAGCTTCCTGAACTTGGAGCAGAATATTCTAGAAATCTTCAGAGAACACAGAGGTCATAGGGAAAAGAATTCCTTTAAATATTTTGGTTCAAAATAGAATTAAAACTCTTAGCCAATAATTCATTAATTAGGCAAAGAAATGGAATAAGAGCCAGTAACATTCCAGTATGGCCAAAGGAAATGGTTTTCAAGGATCCTTCATATTTTTAAACAAAATGAAATAATCTAATTTTAAATTTCAAACAATAGAGTGCTGACAAGACATTTAAGAGCAAATCATTGTCCTTTTAATAATATGGCTCCCAACATGCTGCCCTTAGATTCAGTGGTATTGTTGAAATATCAGTTATCAGTTTAGCTGGCTTCTGTATATACAGTACAGCTGGATACAATATTGCATTTTTACTTTGAGCAGCAAAATCATTGGACATTACCATGACATCAATCTATATCACTCTATAATGTCCTACATTAGGCAATATTTCCAAAGGCTGCTTAAAAATACAGCATAAAACACAATGATCTTAATTTTAGTTATGATATATTTCATTTTTCTCAAAGGTCTCGTCTGATTTCTAATGTAAAGCAAAATTCAAAATGTTACAATTCTGAAAATTACTTTTTGTGGGAAAGGGATGCAGGAACTCTGCTCAAAATTATTGTCTTTCACATCAGTTTGTTACTGCTGGTAACATTCATGTGATTTTAGTGACAGCATTAATCATGTCCCTAAAATTTCTGTTAACAACCATTCATTAGAGTACCATAAGGCCATTTACTATGGGACCTCAAATGGCAATGTCTCATTGCTATTTACTGTAGACCAGGTAAACTTAAGTTCAGGTATTAGGGCTCTGTAGAGCATTCACATTTCCCTTCCCCACAGAAGCTACTTATATTTTATGCTACTAAATTCTCTGATTTCCTCAAGTGAAGCCTAAATGCTGCTAAGCAAAAACAATTAATTCCGGTGGCCTTTCCCAGCATGGCATTCTTCTAAAGGCTAGGTCCCACTGGCCGACGGATGCAAAACGTATGCAAAAAGGACACAGTGGATGAGCAAAATTTTTGGGGTGGCTCCATCCGTTGTTATCCGCTCCAAAAAGTGGCCCAAATTTGCATAAACAGAATGGAAAAGAACGGAAA
>BHFT01003657.1:0-53187 GCA_004320025.1 Laticauda laticaudata
CACAAACGACAACCCAGCGCCCCGAGGCCGCCGCACCCACCCAGAGGACCAAAGCGGGCACGCAACGAAAAATCCGAACAGGAGACCAAGGAGCAAGAAGCAAGAAGAGACCAGACTCACAGAAACTTACACAAGCAAATCAGGGGTGGCAGGGCATCGAGTATGTACAAGAGTTTCAAAACGACGCCAGTGACTATAAAAGGACAACCGACAACACAAGAACAAGAGAGAGGACGAAATGTGTGGACGTGAAGAAGGTATAGAGGACAAAAACTTAACAATTAATATCTAGAATTAGAATAAAAATTCAATCGCCCGAATGTACAAGCAAAAAGCACATGGCAATCAGCAAAAAAAAACAAAAAAAATAAAAAACCCAATACCAAACATAGTAGCAAGAAAAGGCTAGAAAAAGCGGGGCAATTGTCCGCCAAGGACCAACGACCTAATTATGAGAATGCGTCATCACGTGGTGTACAGTTAAGGCAAGCGGCAAGCAGAGCTGCGCCCAGAGAAGAAGAAAAAAGCGGCAGAGCCAACCACCATGATAGGAGCGGGCCCCAATAGGGGGCCGCACCAAAAAAGGAGGGAGAGAAAAGGCGGAAGGAGAATAAGAAGTAGCACGGATGCACCAAGACACCAGTAACAGAAGGGAGAAACGGCGCGCACACCAAAAGGAGAGCGAAACAAAGAGTAGAAGAAAAAAACAAAAATCGCATAAAAAATCAACAACATAGCATACAGAATACACTCATGAAGTTCTGGCGAATGCAAACAGATGATCTCATATCCTTCAGGCGTCCACCATCAGCTTGTTTACAGGTCCTACTCTGCTCTTCTCCGATCCATCTTTGGACCAGACACCTTCCGGCGCTCCTTTTCTTCCTATGAAACAGTGAAAGAGCCTTAGAGGCTTCGCACTGTTGAGAAGATGGGGGCTACCAAAAGGAGTGTGTTACGATCCATGTGGAGAATGACTGGATGCGTGGATGGAAAGAGCAAGAAGCAGAGCATGAATGGCTGAAGAGGTCTGCACCGCAGGGCTACTGGACTGAAAAGTCGTCCAGGTGATTTCCCCCTTTTGGTATAGGAAATATATATAGGTTTTCCGCTAGGTGTCCTTTTGCATCCTCTAGACATCCTGCAGACATCCTAAATATCAGAGATACGTCCCCTGTATGAATGTTTTTTCCATTTTAATGCTTTGTATGTGAGCTGCATTCGCTTTCATCCTTTCTACGTCTGTGCTACTAACACTGAGTGTCTGTTCCGCGTCCGTTTCGCTTCCTCCCTGTGTCCGTTTTCTGCTGGAGCGGATGCGAGTTGCGCAGATGTGCAGCGGATGCCTAGCAGATATTGTGGATGCGTAATGGATGACGACGGATGTAGAACGGATATTTTCCGTATGCGTCGCGGATGCAGAACGGACGCGTTGGATACATTTTCCGCTCAAAAAGTTTTGAACAGCTCAAAACCTTTTGAGCGGATGGAACCTCAATCGACGAATGCTGGACAGATAGAGAGGATGAAAAACGGAGGCAGTGAAGCATCGCGTTAACCAATGGATGGCAAGTGTTTCTCTCTGTTTTACATCTTCTTTCCATCCGTTGGTGCAGTGTGACATGGGCTTTACTCGCCATTTCTGTAACACCAAACCAATTTAATCAGTGAAAGCCAAAATCGGGGTTTCATTGTTTTCCACCTCAAGCACAAAGTCCAAAAGCAGTTTCCAAGTAGAAACTGTAATCATTTTTAATAATTTAATAATTATTAATTTAATAATTTTTCTTTAATCAAAGAAGTCAGTTTCGTCATTTCTGCTAATTCTATCTTTCAACCATTTATCCATTTTGGGAATCAGTGTCCTTTTATTTTTGTGCACAAAGGAATCTTGTTGTCGTCAACATGAATAACATTAAAGTTCCATTTTTTTTCTTTATCCATTACACTTTATATGAATCCTACTCCAATATTTCTTTTCTTTATCATATGTCCACTTCAAAAGATAAGAAGTTCCGTATTTACATTAACAATAATATCATTCAGCCATTTCCTTTGCGACAGCCTGCAATCACCTACAGATCTCTAGCATCCTGGCATGGATACATTGAGGCTGTTTAGCTCATATCACCTTGAATGTAGGAGAGAGAGTGCATGGGTTTCATTTCTTTCCCTGTGAAAAGGTAGAGGAGAAAGTGCAGAAATTGGGGATATCAAGTTTAATTAAGAGAAGAGACTTGGGGTGACATGATAGCAGGGTTCCAATATCTCAGGGGCTGCCACAAAGAAGAGGGAGTCAAGCTATTCTCTAAAGCACCTGAAGGCAGGACAAGAAACAATGGATGGAAACTGATGAAGGAGAGATGCAACCTAGAACTAAGGATAAATTTCCTGACAATTAGAATTCATTGGAACAGCTTGCCTCCAGAAGTTGAGGATACTCCAACATTGGAGGTTTTTAAGAAGATACTAGACAGCCATTTGTCTGAAATGGTATAGATCTCCTGCCTAAGCAGGGGTTGGACTAGAAGACCTCCAAAGTCCCTTCCTCTCTGTTATTCTTTTAAAGTCTTCTGGGAGATGGAACAGGAGAAATGGATTAATGACTGTCAAGTGAAAATGATGCTAGGCAGTGTTAGACGCTGAATGTATGGGTATGAGGAAAAAGCTGGGGAAGACCATAAGTAATATTTACAAAGAAAAATGAAAAAAAGAAATTGGACAGGAAAAAAAAAGAACAATTCTATCTCTCCCAGATGACTTTGAGGGGAATGTTTAAAAAAGAGAAAAAAATCAGATGTGGAAAGAAAATGCCAGAGACAGAAGGTCACCTAGCCAGTACAATGATCTATCTGTGTGATCACTGAGAGACAACAAGGATTTGATGGCACATAATTAATCAATCAATAGCTCTCTTTTATATTTACTTGACTCTCCAAGTTGCAATAGGTAATTATACAAAATGCTTAGCCAGATTTAAATTTCTAGTTAAAGGTAGAATTGAAAGAGACGGGAACTTGTTTGGGAGGAATTTATTTTATCGAGTTGTAAATAAATCTCAGCTTGGTATTTGTCAGAAAATAAAGTTAGAATTAAAAATTGTTATACTGTGCTGATAAATACATTCACACACACACACACACACACACAAAGAGAAAGAGAGAGAGGAATCACACCCCATGGATCCACAAAAATATATAGCTATTTATTAAGCCTCAAAATCGAAGATGAACAAGTGAAAGAAACAATGATGGGCAAATTTTTTGGGATATACTATAAAGGTGAAGTTTCCCTTCACACATATGTGGTACTCATTCCTGACTCTAGGGGGTGGTGCTCATCTCTGTTTCAAAGCCAGAGAGCCAGCGTTGTCCGAAGACGTCTCTGTGTTCATGTGGCTGGCATGACTAAATGCCAAAGGCACATGGAACACTGTTACCTTTCCAACAAAGTGGTCCTTATCTTTCTACTTGCATTTTTACATGTTTTCAAACTTCTAGGTTGGCAGAAGCTGGGACAAGTAACGGGAACTCATCCCAGAGGTGATATTCAGCAGGTTCTCCAGGTTCTGGAGAACTGGTAGTGGAAATTTTGAGTACTTTGGAGAACCGACAAATAATACCTCTGACTGGAGATTTTACAGTATCCTTCCCCTGCCAGGCCCACCAAGCCACACCCACAGAACCAGTAGTAAAAAAATTGAATTGCACCACTGGCTCACCCATTTACATGGCACTAGGGATTCGAACCACTGAACTGCCAACCTTTCAATCGATCGTCTTAACCACTGAGCCACTGCGTCCCTTGGGACATACTATAAAATTAGATAAATGGTAAAAACTTTGGGATAGAAGCTATAATTTGATGATGGTAACTACAAACAAGGAAAACCTGTATAAAATGTTCTACAGGTGGCATTTGCCACCAGCAAGACCAGCAAAGATGTTTTAAAACATGTCTGCCAAATGTTGGAAATGTAACCAGATATCGAGTTCATACTACCATATGTGGTTGACTTGCCCAAAGACAAAAAAAAGGAAGAAAATAACATACATAGTTAGAGAAAATGATAAAGCAACATATAGATTTAAAGCCAGAAATATTTTTGCTAGGTATTTTGCCAGAAATATATAATAAAGGGAATGTATATTTAATACTACATCTTTTGATGGCAGCAAGAATTGTATTTGCACAACATTGGAAAAATGAGGAAACTCCTTCAGATGAAAATATAATAAAAAAATATTAGATTGTGTGGAAATGGATAACATTATCCATTAACATTAAAGATGAAGGATAAAGAAGACACAGAATATTTATTAATTTGCGATTTATTTTACTAATGGTTTGATAATAAAAGTAGAAATTAGAAGTTGGAAGAATGCTATTATATACAAGTTAGAATATTATTATCACTACAATTATGTACATGTAAAATGACCCAGACAATACACTGTCTATTAAATAATTCTATACGTTAAAGAAAAATGTATAAATAAAAATATTTTTAAAAGCTTGTGATCATCTTACTACAGTACATAGTTATAATATTTGTATGATTTTATGAGGTATTTGTCCTCATCTTGCTATCACTGAGATTTGTTATGGTTGCCTATGGACAGAGAAGTTTTTTTAGATATTCTTTCCAATGTTTCTCAACTACAGCAAGTATAAAATGGGAGGACAGCTGCCATTTGTATTCTTAAGTATTTGGCATATTTTATTGCTTCCTGTTCAGCATAGCTTAGTGATTAGTAATAAATTTCTCCATAACTAATCTTTAATCATCAACTTTTGATTCTTCACACCAGGAGTAAGTCAGATTGTAGAACACTGGAATCAGCTGGAGATCTTCAGCATAAAAATCCTTTATATCTGCATATGCTGAAAATATTTATTCATAGCTAAGCATGCATATTTTCCAAATTCATTAAAAATAATAATGATAAATAAACAAATGTCTTTGTAAAAACAAAAAGCTTTCCCATAATCATTGAACATCTGCCTTGTGCTGTCAGGATTCTGGCAGTTACCCCAATTAAATCATGAGTCTCAAGCCAAACTTCAAAAACTTCAAAAGGATTTATTGGGAGTTAACATGTCTGGCATTGCCTGGGTTTAGCCAACTCTGAGATACATAATTCATTGTCATCCTTGACCCTGGCTTCCCTCCACCCCTGGGTGTACCATAATTCATATTCTCCATTGAGACATATCCATAGCCAAGAATCATCAATCATGTTCTCTGGTTAGAATTTTGCATGGCAGAAACTTCAGTAATCTTTGAAAACTATTTATGAAATGCACTTTCAGTTTCCAAGCTGCCGCACTTCTCTTTCAAAAAACCCTTTCCCGCCTCCCTTTCGGTTGGCAACTCTAAAAATAACTGAAAAAAATGGCTGAAAAACAGTTTCTATCCCAGGGCAGTAGCTCTTTTGAATTCTGCTGTATAGTGCAGTGTTGGTGCAGTGTCGGGGGTTTCCAGTTCAATGTGTGAAGGGTGAAGGATGTGTGTTTGTGTTTATTTTCATGGTCATGGTCATGATGGTGAAGTGAAGATGGTGTTTGATTTCATTGTACGAGGTGCAATGATAATGAAGTAAACAATAAAGTTAAGTAAAGTAAACTAAAAAGACCACAGAAATATTTTATGAGTTGGCATGCTCCATGGAGAAAAGTTAGATGTGTTCCCTTTTTTGAACATGTCCAATTTGCTCTCTCCTGATTGCAGTGGTCTTGCCACAAAGAGATTCAAAGTATCTCCCTCTTTATTTTACAGAGATCATCTACAGCTGGGTATTTAATGCATTCCCCTCCTTTGTGGCAGAAGACAGCAGGCGTTTCATCTCCCAAGAAACAGGCAACCTCTATATATCCAAAGTGCAACCATCAGATGTTGGGAGTTATATCTGCCTCGTGAAGAACACAGTGACAAATGCCAGGGTCCTTAGTCCTCCAACTCCATTAACACTTCGAACTGATGGTAAGTTAGCTGTTTCTCAAAATTGAAATGCATTGGGGGAGCAGGAGGAGCTATGTGGAAGTGTAAGGATTGTTGTCTATGGATATTGTCAATCATCCAGGTCATGGTTATCCCAAAGGACAACTAGACTAAAAGACAACTGGACTGCCTTGTTTTTTTTTCCTTTGAAAGAGGAGTCAGAGAGGCCACCTATGTGAAAACTGAATAGTCCTCCCTCAACACATGGGGAGAGATACAGCACCATCTATTTCCTGTTTACAAAAAGGTTCCACATCTATTTGCACTTAGGTGATTCTAAGGATGCAGGTAAACCTCTATATGGCTTCCATGACTCTCAGAGTGCTATGACCAGATAACTGCAAAGAATGTAAATTCTTTCATTCCCCACCAATCACTTAACTTTGACACGAGGTGACAAGGGAATCCCTGATCTGATAACTCTTTTTTTCCCCCTTCTTAAATTTAGTCTCAGCATCTGAAAATAAATAAATGAATGAACTTTGAATCAGCATTATGAAAAATAAAACCCAAGATCTATCAAGTTTTTTTGAGAAGAAGGTTTATCAAGCCTTCCTACAGCTTTTTTCTTTTTGTATATCGGACTTCAACTTGGTTATTTCAAGTAATTGAAAGAAATTTAAATCCAATCCATTTTAAGAAGAACCACAGAAGGACTGTGCTAACCATTTATCAGTTGGTTGGTAGGACTGTGAAATTTAAGTATACTCTTACCTTGCAATGTTTTTTTTCCTAATGAAATCAACCATTGAAAATAATTATCTGCCTTCTAATACTAATACTAATATCATACTTAATATTGTAAAACTAGAAGACATTAAAAAGTTTATTCCTAATATTAATAGTCTGCTGTTCTGATTACTGTATATAATGTTTCCAATTTTTTATTCACCTAACACTGGGACAGAAATCTCATTGTACTATATTTAAATACAAACAAATCTTCAATTTGTTTAGAGAAAAACTTTTCCCACCCTCCAAGATTGTCCCAGTTCCATTTCTTCAACTGATATCAAAGAAAGAAGAAAGTTCATCAATCTGTAACTTGAAGAGACCCTATTATTAAACATGTCCAAAATTCTGCTGGGAAACAAAACTTATTTTCTGGCTCAGGCAGCTAAAATAGCATGATAATTAATCTGGATTTGTTAATGGTGTTTTTTAGTTTCATTCCCCTGGGGTAAATGCTATTTTGACAGATCCTTTTACAGGAATAGTACAGGCCACAGATCAGAAATCTAAAATCTTTATTCCTTTTGTTACAAGAGAGATTTTATTATACAACACCAAAAAGCTCAAACAAAATGTGTGATATCCACTTATTTCTATGAGGCACAAATGACTAAGTTCAAGTGATCGTATCGAGATACATTATGCCAAAACTAGTTCTCTGAAGATGTCTATAAGCCTATAATGCTCAGAACAGTGGAGAGAAAGTACAGTATATTCCTGAATGTAAAGCAAATAAACAAAGTCTATGTGTATGTGTGTATGTTTGTCAACCTTTATACTGTACACATATATACAATTTTTCTTTTAATGACTATGTAATCCCTTGCATCAAGGTGGAGTCGGGGTGATTGAATGGAGCTGAGCCTTAACTGGACAGATGCCCTTCCTGACACCTGTACAGAGCTCACAGCAGATATTTTCTCTTTGCATCCAAAGAGAGAAATATCTGTTGCTACCCAGGATTCAACACACAGCCTCCTGATCATGAGGCGAGAGAGTGGCCACCAACGCCACTCATACACATATATACAATGCCCATCAATAATTGGTTTATAGGTACACATATATACAATGCGGTGGTGGTATTCAAAAACTTTTACTACCAGTTCTGTGGGCATGGCTTGATGGGCATGGCCATGTGACTGGTGGGCATGGCTCTTTTTTTTTTGCAGCCCCCACCCATTTTTGGGAACTTCTTAGCCACAGAGGAGCCTCTGGGGGGCGTTTTTGGTCCCCTAAGGCTCCTCTGGGGCTTAGGAAGAAAAGGAACAGAGCATGGGAGGGGCGTGCAGCACCCCTCCAAGCTCCATTTTGGGAGCTTTCTAGCCACAGAGAAGCCTCTGGGGAGGGTGTTTTTGCTGCCCCAAGGCTCCTCTGAGGCTCTGGAAGACAAAAAATGGAGGGAGGAGCTGAGCTCCTCCCTCCATTTTTTGCCTTCCTAGGCCTCAGCAAGGGATGAGCTGATCTTATCTATAGCTGATTATTGGGAGGGGGAAAAATCAAAAAAATATCTTAGGTGAATGTCAGGCAGGTGGGTGGGGTGAGTGAGCATCGGGCGGGAGGGCAACCAGATGGGTTGTGTGGCCAGCCAGAACTTACTCCCGATTCGGCGACCCATGTCAAATTCTTGCTGCTGGTTCGCCCAATCCTTTGCAAACCAGCTGAATACCACCACTGATACAATGCGTATCAATAACTCAGCCCTGCCAACTCTCATGGTTCTGCCATGAGTCTCACGATTTTTGGTCATTTCTCACGGTCTCACGACAAGGCTCCTCAATCTCATGCCGAATTTAAAATGCTTTTTTTTTTTTTCAAATTTGGGGGTTGGCTTATATGNGAAGAAAGAAAGCTGCATCTTCTTACAACAGGGAACACAAATAAAACATTTAAATAAACTGTTAATAACTTTCCTCGATGGAAAAGGGGTTTGTTTAATCTTGATCGGGAAAAAAATAGAATCTCACTATTTTTTATAGAATCTCCAGATTTTTTTTCATGGGTCTCCAGATTTTCCTTTATCAGGGGTTGGCAGGTCTAATAACTGGTTTCACTAAGAACTGTCAACCTAGTTGGCAAGATAAGAAAGTAATGCACAGAACTTTACAGAATAACAGATTTGGAAGGGACCCTGGAGTTCTTCTAATTCAACCCATTGCTCTAGCAGAAGACATGTCTGCCATCTAATCTTCCTTTCGATGCAGGTGGAACCATCTCAAATTCTGGTCTAGTTTCTTTTTGGCTATACAGTACATGCATTGTACTGTATAGAAAACCCCTCTTTGGAGGTCTAAATTACATCCTTTATAAAAACATAGAAAACTGTAAGTTCAAAATTGCAACTTTTGTATTTTTTTTTCCTTGTTAGCTTTGTTATCAGTCTGTCGATCTGTCGGTTAACTTCGGATTTTTGTGTTCCAGAGATGAAGACTACTGCAAAGTTTGAAATATACTTTATAAAGAGGAATAGTCTGCACAATTTTTTTTACTTTTCTTTCAAAAGATGAAAATAAGATGAGTCTGCAGATCCAAATAAAAGATATAGCAGCAATTCCCAATGTTTTATCCCAGTTTTCATTGGCATGTAGTTTCTGTCATTCCAGCTAGCCTAGCCAATAATAACAGATTGTGTCATCTAACAGCATCTAAGAATTGAATGTTGGTAAAGGCTTCCATTGAACAAGAGGAATAATAAACTGGCATACAGACATTAGACAGGATTATATGTCAAACAAAAATAAAGTAAAGGTATTTTAAGGCAATTGTGTCAATGCTTGCAAACAGTATATTTATCAAACAGGTTTTTTTCACAAAAAGAAGAGACCTAAATTTAGAAGCATCCAATTATCATAATCTTTTCTGTGAGTTTGAATTTTCACAGATGACAACATTCTTTTCGGAATTTATTTTTTGTTTTAGTCAATGCAGTTAGGCCTTGGTATTCTATGACAAGAATGCTGATGAGACAACATATCTGTATATTTATCTTCATTGAGATGACTAATTTACATTATAGTTTTATGTCAAATCCTACAAGTATAGACATTCGCTTGGCTTTTTATTAATCTTTTATTTCCTTAGAGCTGTGCCGCAAAGGGAAACTTATCTTCTCGATATGAACCAATTTAAATAAAAATATCAAGAAATCCTTGAATGGATTCTGAATAAAATGAATACCTCATTTGTGCAGATGTCCTTGACAATCAGTTCTTTCTCACTACTCAATTTCTTTTTGTGCAGACCTAAAAAAACAATTTAAAATTCTATCTGAAGAGATAAAAAGTTTCATCAGAAAAAAAATGGATCATGCATAATTTCATTAACAGCCTTTTACAATGAGTTAGACACTCAGAGGAATTATTCAATAAGTGTTTACAAGTAGTTCCAAAAGAATTTTGGAAGATTTTTGGAAGTCCCTGTTACCAAACTGGAAGCAGTTAAAGTGCCTTTACTAAAACAAACAAACAAAAAAAAACAATCAGAAAATTTGCAAAGGATAAGGAAATATAAATGTGATTGAGCTTACAACACTTGCTGTTTGATCATTAAGTGCACTTTTCAAGTTCATATATTTTTATGGGATTGTTTCTCCATTCTGGAATGTATCCAATAACCTATTTCTTTCAAACTAAGCAATAAAGGCACAGAAAGGTTGTTTTCTATGGTGTGTGTGTGTGTGTGTGTGTGTGCACATGTGTGTGTATGAGAGAGGGGGGGAGAGGGAGAGAGGGAAAGAGAGAGATGAAATTCAGTTAAAGTGCAAAATGCAGTTATTAGTACTGTTCAATATGGAGCTCCAGAACCAAGAGTTCTTTACATCTTTTATCCTGTTAACCATTTGGAGACGAGACAGCAAGCTAAGTTTCCTTGTTTGTTCTTCTCTTTAGCTCTGCTTGGTTTTCCACCAGTTCTCTTTGTCTCAAGTAGAAAGTACTTTAAGTCTACTTTAAAGCCAAATTAATTTTATTAACTAGCTTAACTTTATGTGACAGTGTTAGCTATTGCTTATAACAAGTCACTTATTGCTTCAGCTTCAGAATATCCTTCCCCGGTAAGAAAGAGATCATCAGCAAATATTCTTATGCCGCTCGCTTTTGATTCTCCATATTGGGCGAATAGTGATTCTGCTTTAGTATCTGTTCAAAGATTTGAGATCTATTCAAAAGGATTGTTTTTCAGGGAGTTTAGACCCTATAACCAAGTTTCTGTTGTTCTGGTGTCCATCAGAATTATAACCTATTTGCTGCTTTAATGGTTCCTCCTCCTTTTAGGAATTTAAACCATTAAGAAGTTTTCATGCTAGAATATATGTTAAGTTTAAGTTTTCCTACCAAATGTCCTTCCCTGAAAGACATTTTTAGACTCTTGCCATATTGTCTCTATAGTCCTGGCAGCCACATGACAGTGCTCATTAGTTTGCGCCGCATGCAAGATATTATGATATCGTAATGCAATCAATTTCATGGGCTGCATTGTTTTGCTTCCCAGCAGAGGTTTAAAGGCCTCCCCTCCCACAATAATAAATTCCAACTGATAGACCTCTTGGGTTGCAAAGTTTAATTCTGTGTTTCCCCATTATTTTTAGAGTACACTTGTTAGAGATTAAGACTACCTGGTAGCATGGAGCAATAATTCTCCCTATAGGGATGAAACACTGTGAAAGCAAATTGCAGGTTGTGCAAAAGTCCAAGTAATAGTGAACAGATTGTAAACAATTCTGTGAGTTACATCCACCGAACTAATAATGCTTATGGTCTGTACCTCTAAGTCTGGGACTGCTACAGAGAAGCTCTAAGCACCAATATTATAAGAATGATTCAAAGAACTGAAATAGGTTCAAAGGAAGGGAATGAGGATGATCAGGGTACTTGAAACCCAGTCCTAGGAAGATAAATTCTAGGGAGTGGAAATGTTAAGTCATGAAAAGAAAAGGATGGTGTCAGGAAGGGTATCTTAGTGCTCTTGAAATACCTGGAAGGGTGACAACCAGAACATCAAGGCTTGTTCTCTATCCTTCCAAAAGGTAAATTCCAAAATAATAGTTTTAGGAAGGCAGATTTTGCCTTCCACTTCAATATAGATGTAAAGCGCCTGCAGGGATGGCAAGAAACAATAAATGCAGACATGAAAAATGCCCCAGTTGGACCCAGATACTGTCTTTGATCATGCAAGATGGCACTTGATCTTTGTTAAAGAAATAACTACATATAGCTTACTCATCTATTGAGTTAGAATCATCTATTGAGTTTCTTTGATTACAACTGACTGCTGCCATTGATAAATAAGAAAAAGCTTTGTTAACCTCTTTGTTAATGATATGTCAAAAGATTGATATGGTTGTACAACAAGATGTTGGACATGCAATATATGATAGCTCATTAACCTCAGTTGCCAGAGAAGATACCTACTTGTGCTTTGGGAAAACATAATAGCCATGAAATGCTCTTTCCAATTCTTCCTTCAGCTCTTTACATTGACAGGATGCTCAGTTACATCCTCCCAAAATACCAATATGCAGCAGATTTCCAGGCATGATGGCAGGTAGAAAATTAAATATTTGTTTACCTCTCCACTTGTAAGCTTTGCTCCTATTGTGTTTCTTACTGTCTGACAGCTTTCCCTGAGAACCTGGCATGAGATACACAGTGGAGTTGGGGCTAACATATCATACCTTGTCATTCATGAGCCCACCGAAGTGATCTCTTTTATGAACAGTGTGCATTACATGTGGACAGGCCATCTCTAATGCACCCAAATAAGTTTCTCATTATAAGCTGTGAAGTAATGGACATTCAACTTTCTACTGATGAAGAAAAAGGTTTGGCCCCAACTGATCTTTATTGTGGAGAAAAGGCTGAGATGTTTACACTTGACACTTGATTCTGCACAAAGCATAAGCCACCTCTGGGCATATACCTTTTTCTCATTTTCATAACTCATTCTGGGATATCTAGATGTAAGACATCATCAGAACAACTTACAGCTGAAAGGCAGTGAACTCTGCATGCAGTATAAAGTAGACATAGACATTGGGATCATCCAAATAATTTAGGAGGAAAATGTTTTTGTGCTTCACCAAAATAGCCACCAGAAATTTGAAGGAAACAGCAATGGAAAAGGTCCATTGTTTTTTGTTTGTTTGTTTGGTGAAAAGGGTTAAACACAGGAGTCTGGGGGAAAGCATGAGGTGTGGCAAACATGTTTTTGGAATATGGGAAGGGGCTGTGGAGATGAAAGTCTGAAAGAGGTGTTTATCAGACAGAACAGAATAGGGACTGTAGAGATCTTCTCATCCAACTCCCTACTTGAATAGAAGTATACCAATATATAGAAGTATACCAACTATACCAATGACTGGACAGAGAATTGGCTGTCCAGTCTCTTCTTAAAAGCCTCCAGTAATGGAGCACCCACAACTTCTGAAGGCAAGCTGTTCCACTGATTAATTGTTCTCACTGTTAGGAAATTTCTCCTTAGTTCTAGGTTGTTTTTCTCCTTGATTAGTTGGTTGACCCTCTCATCTTTGTAGGAGCACCTTAGATAGGGGCTACAAAGAATATTTAAACCATTTCTTCTTTTTACATGTGAATGATCAATCTAATGGAGCCAATGAAAATAGTGAGTTAAAAGTATATCTTGTTTGCTGGTAAGAATAAAAAGTGCCATGTGACAATAATAAACTAATATAAAGGCTAGCATGTTTCCAATGAAGCTCTTTTTAAAGAGTTCTCTCCTTTACAAAAGAATATCGGTTTATTTTAATTTTCTCTGTGGTAGTAGCTGTTTTTATAAAACATGTATTAAGGAAATTTGCAGCTAAGTGAGCTATTTCACAAGGAAAGTAGAGGCACTATAGAGATTTCCAAACTTATATTTGTTGTAGAGACACCTTTTTCTCTCTCTCTTGCAATATTAAAAATGATATCCTTAAATTCAAAGAAAGAGATTCAGAACTGACAGAAGCAAACAAACAAACAAATGCTTATAAAAACACACATACACAAATATTTTTATATTATAAGCAGTGCATAGTTAAAGCTTAGGTACTAAAATTGATCTTTGATATATAAGAAGCCAATTACAATTTTACATTTGATACTTATTAGATTTACAAAGCCAAATTGTATACAGTTTTAGATTTTTAAAATAACATTTCTATTTTATTTATTTACTTACATTATATAAAACCCTTACAATTTTTAGCATGCCAAAGTAAAACTGAAGACCAATCAGTCTGGAAAGAATCTATGTAGGCAATCACTAAGACTTAACACCAACTTGAAGGCACTCAATCAATAATATTGTTTTCATACATTTTCCTATAATATTTATTAAAGATACTACTGGTTATACAATTTCACCATTTTAACATGTTAATGGTTGTCATCATCTAACCATACTATTTTTGTTATTGGGAAGATAAAAGAAGAGTGATATAGTAATGGCACAACCTGCTAAATGTTCATGAAACTGCAATCTTAATATATTTTAAGTGGATATATTATTTTGAGGAACAATAAAAATTTACTGTGTCAAAGGAGGAGTTACTTAATATAAATTTAACTCATTTTTATTGAAGTGAAAAAAATCCACAAATCATCCAAGTACTGTACAGTCATATAATATATCCATCATTCTGACCATTAGTTTGGAATACTTAGCATAAGAAAGAAAAATTTGCTCCTTTAAAACTAAAATGTTGCTTTGGTGGTATTGGAAAATCCTAACTGTTTAGATTACATTGATGAATGTATCCCTAACTGTAATAATTTTCCTTAATAATCATATCATTCTTCTCTAACTATTGGATGATCTCACTTAATTGCTGGCTATTTTACTTGTAAAGATCTTTCTTTATTTTCCAGGAGTGATGGGAGAATATGAACCAAAAATTGAGATCCATTTTCCATTCACAGTTACAGCTGCTAAGGGATCTACTGTTAGGATGGAATGCTTTGCACTGGGCAAGTAAGTATACATTCTTTCATAATTTATTTTAAAATCTGAGATCATTCATTTAGCTTATAACATATATGTATGTATGTATGTATGTATGTATGGATAGATAGATAGATAGATAGATAGATAGATAGATAGATAGACAGACAGACAGACAGACAGACAGACAGACAGACGAGACAGACAGAGACAGACAGCGATATTTCTACATGGCCACTAAGAGTTGACATTAACGTGATGATACATAGTCAATCAATCAACTATACTGTATGTACATGATATATAGATGTCATATAGATGATAAATGATAGATGATAATGAGAGAGAGGTATGCAATTGGGATAGATAGATAGATAGATAGATAGATAAATAGATAGATAGATAATAGATAGATAGATTAGATAGATAGATTAGAAAGATAGAAGATAGATAGATAGATAGAATATAAATGAAGAAAGAGATTAGCATAGATAGCATGATACATATACATAGAGATACCTACCATAGTTACATACATAGAGAGATGAAAGATGAAATAGATAGCAATAGAGAAAAAGATAGAAAGATGTCTTATTTCTCTTGTACGTATTACACAGTAATACCATTATAACGAAAATTCACATTAACAGCCAGAACCAGGCCCAACATGCACACAGCACACATTGACAGATCCCCAACTCACCCAACCCACCTACTAAATCACCCGCCCGCTAAAAACACACAGATCCAAAATCCACACAACAGACCAAAATAAGTAATGCTGTCAACAAGCTCACTGGGGTGGTGATGATCCTTAAGTTCATTGTTAAGTTGCCAATTATAGCTCTGGAGATAAAACCTGTTCAGAAAACATCTGGTTCCAAGATTTTTAATTTTGTCTGTAATCTTCTGCCGAAGGCTACGAGTTGCATAAAGATTGTAAGCAGGAATGGCGAAAGAGTCTCTCTCTGGAATGGTTATCTGGACTTTCGCTCCAAACAGGCGAGATGCAAAGATGTCATCCAGGGCTGGTAACTGGCAAGCCCGATGATATTACTGGGCAGTTTTAATGAATTTCTCTGCCTAGAGTAATTTTTGGTCCGCTACACAGGCTGCTCCCACTACCAATGCGAAGGAATGCCCATATGTCAAGGACACTCGTCATGATGCTGCGGTTAAGTAAGGAAGAACGTAGATGCTGGAGATAGATTTATCTTCCTGAGCATTCTCAGGAAGTACAGCCTCTTCTCTGCCTTCTTCACAAGCATGTTAGCATTCATAGTCCATGAGAGGTCCTCTGAGATCAAGGACAAGTTACTGGCAG
Organism: Laticauda laticaudata; assembly: GCA_004320025.1. Lineage (NCBI taxonomy): Eukaryota > Metazoa > Chordata > Lepidosauria > Squamata > Elapidae > Laticauda > Laticauda laticaudata. The sequence continues at coordinate 15,996 of BHFT01003657.1, forward strand.
CTGGAGTGAATGACTGGAGTTTGTAGTTGAGACATGAGGTGAATTGGCTAATGTGACTGGGGAGTCATTAAATGGGACAGGGGAAGATGCAGGAATTCAGATTTGGGTTTTCCCCAGATGTGCCAACATGACTTCTCTAATAAATTCTTATTTTGATGGACTTTGTCTCAAAGTTTTGAATTGCATGGAAAGTTTAACTGGAACACTGACACTAGAAACAGTTTATGTATGTGAAGAGAAATAATATGCCACAATTGTAAGTAGGAAAACAATATACAAACCTAAAATAAGAACAAGCTCTATAGATTAAATTATTTTCTCAATATAAAGCAAGCTATCTAGAGATCATTATTTAAAAACTCTTTAAACCTTGCCTTCTCAATCAGTGAGAAAACACATACTCTTTTCAAAGATTGAAGACTGGTTTTTAGGATATATTATAGACCAATCCAACATTCTGTTCTACTTTTTGGTGTTTTATTTTAATTTTGCTACTACTAATTTCACTTAGGGCCACTGGATTTGTTTTAATATTAATGAGTCATTCTGAGAGTTTTTTTTTAACTACAAAGTGTTCTGCATTAATAAATACTGTACATAAATGTATTTAAATAATTTTTATTTAAATAAATAAATACATTACATTCATTTCTACATATCTCGAATACTGTTGACTGGTAGTCAGAGTTATCTCCTAGTCCCACTTCAGTCTTCCCAATAAAATCCAGAGAATTTATTTTGAAACTTTTCAGAAGTTCTTAGTGGAAAGGTCAATAATAGCTATAAGGTTTATTGAAAAACAAGTTGTCCTTTCCTGCCATATTACTGCTGCAGGCTCAGCGTACTGTGTGGTGAGTAAAGTGTCCCCAGCAGGGCAGTGATGAAACCCAGAAAGCTTGACCAGTGTCTTCTTCATTCTGTTGCTATTTTGAAGGTTACCCAAATATAACTAGTGTTATTGAATAACTGAGAAATGGACCGAAGGAATAAAAATGGACCTGTATATTATAAATCATAATAAGCAAATTCTGCCAACAGTCCTTGATTAATGGAGGTGATGAGAGAAGATTTCATAAAACAGCTGATTTCTGAAATTAAATGTCTTAGTGGCTTCCATCTTCCATAACATTACGAATGGAGCCAATTTTAATCGTCCTGAGTTCAGTTCAGTTTCCTTTTTACATCAATTTATGTGTTAAAAATAAGAGAAAGACAATTTATATAATTTTTTACATTCATTGTTCTGCACAATTTTGTTGATATATGTATCTTAATTTGCTTTCCATTTGAATTGTGAACCATATCTAAACTCTTTGAAAGACTCAGATTTCAAAGAAAAGGAAGAAAAGATTTGTTTTCCCCTCAGATGTTCTGGGAATAAATTCCCTTCATTGCAAGGGATGGGATGATTTGAATACATATCAATATAAATGCAGATATCTGCCCAGATATATCAGCAAGAAAACATAATATAAACTATTCCAGTGTGATTTATGATATACCTTTCAAAAATATGAGTATATCTGTATAATAAGGAATAAACATTTAATTAAAAATCTGTTCCAGTGTTTGCATTCGGTGTTAGCTAAGAAATAAAAATGCATTGGTTATACATTACTAAGTTTCTATTTTTTTCTGATGTCAAAGCCTGTTTACCATTTAACATGTTTCTGGCTCAATTTGAATTTTCTTCAGACAAGTTATTTTGCATCTTTTTCTCATTTCTTCTAATGGACTTATTTAATACAATTTTGCCTCCAACTACATTTTTCTTGCAAATAATTTTCAGTGGTTGTCTGAGATATGGACTTGAAGCAGTTTAAGAGTGGTCATGCCATACCTCTTGGCAGCTCCCTTAAAGCAACTGTAACTTTTATTGTGCTTTGAACAGTCCTATAAAAAATATGCCTTGAATTTGAGGATGGCAGCATCAATTTAGAAAAGTGAAAACTAACAGATAAGTTAAAGTTTTGAATTTTGTATTGGCTTGAAAGTGAAACATTAGGATAGGTCTATTCAACTGCCTACCTGCCTAACTGGAAGACAAGAATGCCATCAGTATTATTTTGTCAATAATGGCAACTGGTTCTTTTTTTCCTAAATCAGTCAATGGCACAGGATTTAGCAATTTTTATCTGCAAATATCTGCAATCAGGGATAAGGGACAACTGAAATCAGGCTTAAAATACCCCTGCACAAGCAATCAGGTCTATGACAATTCACCACAACAAACTTGCCATGGCCAACTCACCATGGGGCAACTCACCATAGCCAGCTTGTCATGGGACAACTTGCTGTGGAATAAGGTTTTTACTAATATCAAAGGAATGGTGGAATAATATCAAGAGCTGTCGTGGTGCAGTAGTTAGAATGCAGTACCGCAAATCAATTCTGCTGACTGTTGCCAGAAGTTTGGCAATTTGAATCTTACTAGCTCAAGGTTGACTCAGCCTTCCATCCTTCTGAGGTTGGTTAAATGAGGGCCCAGATTGTTGAGATCAATGTGCTGACTCTGTAAACTGCTTAGAAAGGGCTGTAAAACAGTATATAATTCTAAGTGCTACTGCTATTGAAGAAAGGATGCAAAAGGAGGGACAGAATGAAATGTGAATGTCAAAAACTAAAATAATATTTTACTTATTTTAAATAATTAAATTGAAGTGTTAAATTATCCCATGGTGAGTTGTCTCATGGCAAATTGGCTATGGTGTGTTATCCCATTTTGCAACAATCACACAGAATAAACCTTCAGCCCCTGTCACACTGCACCAACGGATGGAAAGAGGATGTAAAACGGAGAAAAAACACTTACCATCCGTTGGTTAACGCGATGCTTCCGTTCTGTACTCACTGCCTCGTTTTGCTTCCTCTCTATCCGTCCAGCATCCGTCTGTTGACATTTCATCCAACTCAGACAGTTTTGGAGCTGCTCAAAACTTTTGAGCGGAAAATGTATCCAACGCGTCCGTTCTGCATCCGCTTATGCATAGGGGACATCCGTTTCTGCATCCGTTACGCATCCGCTATATCCCTAGGCATCCGCTGCGCATTCTGCGCAACTCCATCCGCCATTCGCAGTAAACGGACGCAGGGAGGAAGCGGAACGGACACCAGCGTTAGTAGCACGGACGGAGAAAGGATGAAATGTGATGCAGCACACAAAGAAAGCATTTAAAATTGAAAAAACGTTCGCAGAGGGACCTATCTCGGATATTAAGGATGTCTAGAGGATGCCTAGAGGATTGCAAAGGGACACATAGTGGAAAAACCTATATTGGCCTATAAAAAGGGGGAGCAACTCACCTGGATCTCACTTTCAGTCCAGCAGCCCAGCTGTGCAGACCTCTGCAGCCTTCATCTACCTCTTGCTCTTCCAAAGCATCCAGTCATGTCCACCATGGATCGTAACACAGTCCTTTTGGTAGGCCACCATCATTCTGCAACAGTGCGAAGCCATCTACAGGCTCTGTGAACTCTACTACGGGAAGAAAAGGAGTGGCCAAGAAGCGGCTGGGTCTGAAGATGGTCGGGAGAAGAGCAGAGTACGGACTGTACAACAAGCTGATGGTGGAGCTGAGGAACGAAGACACTCGTGCATTCCAGAACTTCATGAGGATGCCTCCAGCCATGTTTGATGAAGTTGTGCAGCGGCTGACACCCAAGTTGACCAAGCAGAGCACAAATTCCGGCCCAGCCTGGACCCTGGGCTCAAGGTGGCACTGACTCTGTTGCCACCTGGCCTCAGGGACCACCTGCAGGAGCATGCAGACGGCTGGAGGGTGCCACACAAACACCATCAGCATTGTGGTCAGAGAAGTGGTGGCAGGCCATCATCGAAGAATACATGGAGGAGCTCCTCCAGTGCCCCTCCACTGAAGAAGGATGGAAGAAGTTGCAGAGCAGTGGAATCTCATGCGCACCCACTACCCAGTCTTGCAGAACAGGCTTGTGGACCGTCAACAAGGCAATGGGGACATGGAGCCTGGGGAATGGAGGCAAGGCAAAACCTGTATAGACACTGAGATGTGCAAGGCCCCAACAGAGCCTCACGTGAAGGGAAGAAGCAGCGCAACCTCCTGAAACACTGGTGCAACCCCCAGCTGGAGCGGTGGAGTGGCAAGTCAGATGATAGATGATTAATGGATGCTTCCTTCAGCCTGTCTCATCACGGAAAAGATTGGGCCATGTATGTTGGGTGGGCCTAAAATGATCAGGGCATTTAATAAAGAGTTGTGTTTATGTTGACATGTGTGGATCAATGCTTACATTGTTATTGATAATGAAGGGCCATAGGTGTGGCACCTGGGAGGGTGGACCATTACAGTCCCACTATGCTTGCACATGGAGGTTTATCTATCCCACGGCTATCTTAACCCATCCACAACTATCTTAACCCACCAAAGGTATCCGCTGCCCATCCACTGCTATCCTTACCCATCCCAAAGGTATCCCTGCCCATCCCACTGCTATCTTAACCCATCCCACAAGCATGCAAAGGCTTAATCCAATTTCTAAAAGTTTCCACCAAGACTTTATTTCCAAAAATAAATGAAGCAAGTGTGTGAAGCAAAGATAAAATTATTAATAACAAGCTGTAAAAGAAAAATGACCCAAGTCAAGTGTCCAATAAAGTCTACAGGTAGCCACCCAGTCTCTGGCCACTCTTATCGGTCACTCGGAGGTGGCCCAGTCTCGAGGGTGAAGGTCAGGTGCTGTGGAGGTGGCTGGTGCTGAAGTGCTGGAACTGAAGCTCATTGGGTGCCTGTCCTGAGAGGACAACAGGTGATGGTGTGCTAAGAAAGCCTTCAGACAGCTGGCTCAGCCCGTGATATTGAGAGCTCCTTCCTCCGTGCCATGGGGTGTCAGCCCAGTACCGAGGACAGATGTACTGAGGCCGGGCTTGGCTGTGGGGTGGAGGAAGGAGTAGTGTAGTGGGGCTGTCTGGTCTGCAGCTGGGTGAGGACTGGCATGGGTGGCATCTGTGGCGTGGGTGGCATCGTGGCATCAGTGGCATCAGTGTTGTGGGTGGCATCGGTGGCATCAGTGGAAACCGGTGGCAATGGTGGCATCCAATGAGCCTGTGCTGGACTGGGAAGGGCTTGCTGCCTGTGCTGCTGGACCTACTGGTAAGCCGTAGCCCTGGTAGGTGAGGGCCTGTGGAAAGCCTTGGAATGGGAGTGACATCACCTGGGGTGGAGGAGCAGACCTGGACTGGGTGGGAGCAGGTTCCTCTGGGTCTGGAGGTTGTGAAGCAGCTTGGTGATCTGGTCCTTCACCACCTGGTACTGGGGTTCTCCGTGTCCATGAAGGGTCTGGTTGAAATAGGTGAGGAAGGGCTTGCGGTTGGAGGATGAAGAGTCGGTGTGTACCAGCTGAGAGAGGAGATCTATGCTGGCTCCGGATGGTGTCCCTGATCTCCAGCAGGAAGTGTGGCTCTGCCCCTCCTGTCTGGCTCTCTGCCTTTCTGTGAGGTGGAGCTGGGATGGATGGTGTGTAGGGCTGTGTGGACGTGCTGTCTCCTTTCTCCCACTGCACCAGGAAGTCCTCCACGCACTCCTCCATGGTTAAAACAGCTGTCCCGTGGGTTCTCCACCCTGGGACGCTCCTCAGAAACCTGCCTGGAGACAGGAGCTGACTCTCGCCGGAAGAGGACTGGCTCTCAGCAGGCTGCTGGAGAGAGAGGGTGGTGAGAGGGGGCTGCTGCTGCTTCTTGGTGGTGGATCTCACCCTCCAGGAAGCTGCACCTGGCCATGATGAAGGTCTCTCTGTCCGTCAGCTTAACCGTGGCCTGGCCAGATTTCTTGAGGTGCAGCTTCCCGTACCAGGTGTGCATATGTTTTCCACCAGCCGAGGAGCACATCCGATGTGCAGCCCAGACTCTCCGCCTTCTCTCTCCAAGCAGCCTGCTTCCTTTTGGTGTCCCTGTAGAGCAGTGTCCCTTCCACCATAGATAGTCATTCTCTCTCAGCCACTCACATCTCATCCTCGTGTTCCTCCTTAATGGAGTATTGCCTCCTCTCCCGTTCCGCAATGAACTGTTCTCCCTTGGCAGGACCAGATGGCCTAATCCAGAGGGGCTTCCAGGTTGTAGGGGCTGCTCCTCCACACCAGCAGCAGCAGCAGCACCAGCAGGATCATCAGCAGCAAGCACCAGCAGGATCATCAGCAGCAGCAGCATCAGCAGCACCAGCAGGATCATCATCAGCAGCAGCAGTAGCAGCAGCACCCACCAGCAGCCACGATCATCATCAGCAGAGTAAGCACCAGGAGCGGCAGCAGCACCAGGAGCACGAGCAGGACCAGGAGCACGAGCAGGACCACAGGATGAGCGGGACAGCAGGACGAGCAAGACCAGGAGCATGAGCAGGATGAGCAGGATGAGCAAGACCAAGCAGGACGAGGAGCAGCTTCAGCAGAGTAAGCACCAGCAGAAGCAACCACTACCAGGAGCAGCCTCAGCCAGAGTAAGCACGAGCAGAAGCACCACCGCCATAAGCAGCATCATCAGCTCTTCCAGAAGCAGAAAGCAGCAGAAGCCCCAGCGCCGCAGAAAGGAGGCCCATGCTACAGAAGCCCAGCAGAAGCAGAGTGAGGGCCAGGGGCAGAGAGGCCCTGTCCCTCTTGCCAGGGCTGGCAGCAGATGCTGAGGCTTTCTCTTCTTCCCCATGGTTGTGGGTTTGCTGGCTGGCAGGGAGGCTGGCAGGAGGCTGGCAGGCAGGCTGGCATGAAAGGCAGGCAGCAAAGGCTGGCAGGCAGGCTGGCAGGAAGGCTGGCAGGAAGGCTGGAAGGCAGGCAGCACCAAGGCAGGCAGGCAGGCAGGCACCAAGGCTGGCAGACAGCAAGGCTGACAGGGAGGCTGGCAGGCAGGCAGACAGCAAGCATGGCAGGGAGGCTGGCAGGATGGCAGGCAGCAAGGCAGGCAGCAGAGGCTGGCAAGGCAGGCATCGCAGGCAGGGCAGGACTGGCAAGGCACTCGATGTGTCTGGATGCAGGTCTTTCCTTGAATGGTGACCTGCTGGGGAGCTGCTTCTCTTTATATCCGTGGGGCTGATGCAATACATCCCCCCCCGCATGCGCAGTGAACGCTAGGCTTCCGCTAGGCATCCGCTAGGCTTCCGCTCGCACCTGCTCATCCACTGTGCATCCGCTGTGCAATCCGCTTCATCCACTCAGCATCCTCTCTGCACCCGCTCTTTCCGTTCCGCGTCCGCTTGCTGAGGTCCCCGGAAGCCCAGCAGATGTGCCCTCCGCTACCATCCACTTCCATCCGCTAGGCTTTCCATTCGCATCAGCTTTCCATCCGCTCTGCGTCCTCCCCCCGTCCGTTCCTTTCCGTGTTATCCGCTCTGTTTATGCAAATTTTGCCCCACTTTGAGAGCAGATAACAACGGATGGAACATTTTTTTCTTCCGCTGTGTCCTTTTTATAAATGTTTTGCATCCGTTGGGCAGTGTGACAGGGCCTTTCCCTTCTTGTACTTTCCAGATATGCTGGGATTGCAAATTTCAGAATTCCTTGGCCAATGTCTGTATTAAGCCAAACATCACTTTGAGCACCTTCACCCAAACATGAATGCATGGTTTGTTTGTTTTTTGCTTCCCATTTAACAAAAGTGTTCTGTGGTGGAATTAGAGAAAAAAGCCCATACTCCTGATCTGTCCTTAATGATTTTGTTGGTTCAGTATCTGAAGAAGTCATAAATGTCCAGGCAGAAGAAGAATATCACTTCAAAATCTAAGGGACTGGTTTGGACAGAATTCAGCAGCACTTTTTCATGCAGCTGTTAATAAAAATAGGATCGCCAGCATGATCGCCAACGNATCTGGGTCCTCCTTTCTACCCTTTGAAAGATGGAATGCTGAGTCAACTTTGAGCCCATCAGAATTAGCTGTGGGCAGAGTTAACCTGCAATCCCGCTTTCTAACCACTGCACACCAGGACTCTTAAATCAGTGAAGATTGACCTTTGAACAAAGGAAATTACTGCTTAGGGCTGTCTCACTGGAAAAGAATATCTTTTTGTGGCTTTTCAAGCAATAGAAGTCATGACTGGCACAAAAAGTGGTCTTGGAATCAGATTCAAATTCTCAGTCTTATTGCTGAGCAGAAGAAAGTTCTATCTACCAAGTTATGTGTACAAATTGGGAACCAGACAGATATTTTAGCTCTGAGAGTCCTTATCTCTCTTTTCCAGCCTTCATTGCACAACTGGGGTCAGTTCTATCCAAATTCTGTTTGACTTCTCTGAAGTAATTAGATGAATGATATTTTAGGTTTAATCTGATACCTTGAGGCTGTGTCAAGAGGTAAATATGCATGAAATTCCTCTTCTTTCTTTTCATCCGACTTCTTTTCCCTCTTCCATGCCTTGTTAGCATTTACAAATGTTTCTATTGCTACCTTTCACCAGGCAATCATTAGGGAACAGGAAATCTTTTATTTTTCAGCATTTTAGTGAACATAAACAAATGCCAGCTTTCACTAATTGCCAAATATTATTTGCTGTAGGGCTCCACAGTTTTGTTTTCCTTATAATTTCAGCTCAAGCAATCTCAAACAGCTTCTGCTCCATTGTAACTGTGAGAATGACAAATATTCCTGAGAGATTTTTTGTGGTAAGCAGTTGGCAAGTATTCCTTAGAAAAACCTGGGCTTTTAGTTGCACATTAATGGTTTATTAATGGTGTTTATTTGGAACTGCCAATCACCCCGGGCTCCTGGAATTAAAAAATGAAGTAGAAAAAAGGCCATATGTGTCTGTCAAACCTATGAAAAGCCCAGCTCTTGCAGACATTTCAGGTGCATTCTTTGTTCAATTGTTCTTAATAAGAAAAGAAATTCAAAAACAACCCACCTAATCAACTATTTTTATTTTTTTTTAAAGTAAAAAAAAAACCCTCTGAATTACCAAGCAGCAACATGAAGCTATGGTGTGTGTGTGTGTGTATATATATATATATATTATATATATAGTATATTATATATATATTACACACATTACATACATACAACATACATTATACATAAAATATATAGTATATATTTGTTTGTTTTTTAAGTTTTCATGCGGTACTTACATGTGTGCCTGCTTCAGGCTTCCTTCGGGTATTATCCCACTCATGTATGCTTTAAAGTTGTAGCAACGTTTCAGCAGAATCTCATCTGCCATCATCAGGCTTCTGTATTGAGTTTGTATAAATACAAATATAAATACAATTTTATATTGTATTCGTACAAATTTACAAAATTATTTTTAAATTAACATTAAATATTTATAATTAATTATATTTATGTGTATATATGTGTTATTATATATATATATATATAATGCTGTTTAGCTTCCTTTTCGGGTATTATCCACGTCATTGTTAGTGCCCTGCTTTAAAGTTGTAGCACGTTTCAGCAGAACTCATCTGCCATATCAGGCTTCTGTATGGATGTGGGTCTCACAGTTCTGGTTTTCAAAATTTCAGAGGCTGGCTATTCTGATTGGCTAGAGTCTAGTCTGTTTCACTGACTTGGAAGTTTGTTTGATTGTGTTTCTGTTTCTTCTGTCTGTTTTGTGGCTATTTTGATTGGCGGCAACACTCTGCTTCCTGCTGTTGGAGGCTTCAGTGCAGCTTTGGCTTCATGTGAAAAGGACGGCTGCTATCCATTAGGAAGCCTTTAGGTTTCACCTGGGTTGCCTTGGTGGGGTTGTTTGAGTTGAGGCATCAGAGTGAGTCTGTTGTGCCAATCAAAGCACCAAAACAGACAGGAAAACCAGAAACACCAATCAAATCAAACTCCCAAGTCCAGTGAACACCAGGACCTAGACTTCCTGCCAATCAGAATAGACCAGACCCTCGAATTTGAAACCAGGAAGCTGTGAGAACCCACATCCATACAGAAGCCTGAATGTGGCAGATGAATTCTCTGAAACGTTGCTACAACTTTAACACACTACAATGACGTGGATAATACCGAGGAAGCTGAACAGCACACATATAAGTTACCGCAAAAGCTTAAAAAAACAATTATATATGTTTTATATATATATATATATATATATATATATATTATATATATATTATTTGTTTTCTTAAGTTTTATGGGTACTTACATGTATGCCTGTTCAGCTTTGGCGGGATTTTCGTCCTTGTAGCTGTGCTTTTAAATTTGTAGCAACCTTTCAGCAGAATCTCATCTGCCATCATCAGGCTTCTGTACTGAGTTCGTCTGTACATATATGTATATGTTCATCAATACATTATTTTACTTTACTTCTCATTTCAAGGGAGATCCTTAAAATGTTATAGAAAAAAATAACAATTCAAAATACAAAATATGTAATATTAATTAAATATGTTGTTATTCCAGCTTTTGAAACCAAAACAATTTCCTTTTTATGCCCTTTAATCCCTTAAATTGGAGTAGAGTTGGGCAACTGGATGCAGCTGAGCATTTACTGTCTGGATGCCCTTCCTGACACCAAGGAGAGTTCGCAGCAAACCAAAATACAACCGTGTATATTCAAGCATCAGAGAGAAAAAAAACAGCTGGGATGGAAATAAAAACTTTATTAGAATTCCCAAAATTAGAATTCCCAGCCAGCAACAGGAATAACACCAACAAATAAGAACCAACAAATAAGTGTGGAAGATCTTGAGGGATGAGAAGAGATGGTGCCTAGGACGCAATCCAACAAGAGAAGGAGGGTCCCCTGGTAGCTTTCTAATCAGAAAAAGAAATTTAGGAAGGACCATAATGGATCAAGCAGTTAAAAGTGGCAATGGGAAGTTTGTACACCCTGCCCTCACTCACTTGCTCATCTCTATCCTGTGCATGACAATTGTCTACTTCCTTTCCTCCCCGCTTCCTCTAACTATTTATGGCAGGGTGCGAGCAGAGCTGAAGATGGCAGATCTGACATATAATCATATTCCTTGGGTCTGTATAGCCTTGTCTTCTGTCACTGGCAGTGTCTTTTTAGTGATTCAAGCAAAAGTTTGCCAGGAACTGAATTTCCGTATCTATTGTTTTCTGAAAATATTGGAATCTGTGGGTAGAGTCTCAGAGTAATGCAGAGTGTTTTCCTCCTGGTTCAAAGGAATCTGATCTTTTTTTTCATTCTATAAAGAATTTCTTCAGCAATTGCCAGAAACTTCCACAAGAAGCCTTTTTAAGTATCAAGTAACGTGTTCTTGCAATATATAAAACAGTCATGTAGATTTATTTGAAGGAAAAACCCATACCAAAGCCACTGAATTATTTGATAATGTGATTTATATTACAATCAGGCAGCCATCCGCCTAGGAAGTCTAATAGAAATGGCTTTTGAAAGAAAATTACAAGGAAAAAAATAACCTTCCTATTCAGAAAAAAAACCCTGTTCATGCAGAATATCCTAAGAAACATTAACTTTTCTAATATCATCCAGCTTGTAATTTTGGGCTGAGAATTTGTTAATTTAATAATTTATTATGCCATGTTTCCTCAAAAATAAGACACTGTCTTATGTTTTTTTTTCCACCAAAAAAGGCACCAGCTCTTATTTTTCAGGGGATGTCATCCACTGATAAACCTCACTTGTGTGCATCACCCCCTGGCCTCTTTTTTACTGTCAGAAGCTTCCAGGAACTTCTTCTGCGGCCAGCAAGGCTTTCCTGAAGGCCTCTGCAGCTGATAACAGAGCTCTGGATCAATCTGGAGCTTTGTTATCAGCTACAGAGGCCTTCGGGAAAGCCTTGCCAGTCTTAAAGGATGCAGAAGANTTGTTATCAGCTACAGAGGCCTTCGGGAAAGCCTTGCCAGTCTTAAGGGATGCAGAAGAAAGGACCAGCAAGTCAGATGTCCAGGTGTGTGAGGCCTGGCTACAACTGTCCCAAGGTAAGTAGTAGGCAGCTCCATACACACACCCATCCCCACCCTAGTTTAAATTTTACCTGTGCACTCTGGGGTGGGCAGGATCTTAATTAGGGCTTATTTTGGGGTGGGTAGGGTTTATATTGGGATCATGTGTAAAAATCAAGGTAGGACTTACTTTTAGGGTAGATCATATTTTTTGGGAAACAGGGTATATCCCACTTTCCCCTGTAGTGTATACTCAAGATTAGCCCACTATTATATCCTGTACATGAGTAAAATAATGCATGCATCCACCTGCCTATATTCTAATAATCATCTATGTGATTTTTCAAGATTCTTCCTCTGTGGTCTTTGTAATGAAGTGTGGGAATGGCCTTGGGAGACAAGAGGAAAAAAACCACAGGTTGGAAATGGACAGATAAAATGGAGTCCATAGTAGGAATGTGACTGTGGCACAATTCAAAAATTGTAATGGTGAAAGGGGAGAGATGTACAGGTAGCCCTTACCTTACAACAGTTTGAAGTTACAACATCACTGAAAAAAAGTGACATAACTATTTTTCCCACTTACAACCACTACAACATACCCAAGGTCATGTGATAAAAATTCAGTTGCTTGGCAAAATACTCATATTTATGATGGTTGCATGTGATCACCTTTTGTGATCTTCTGAGAACAAAGTCAATGGGAAAGCCAAATTCACTTAATAACCATATTCCTAATTTAACGATTACAGTGATTGACTTAACAACTGTGGCAAGAAAGGTTATAAAATGGGGCAACACTCACTTGTTTCACTTAGCAACTGAAACTTTGGGCTCAATTATATTTTTTTAAGTCAGGGACTACTTGTACTTCCAGACTTGAAAGATTCTGTGGATATAACCAAAAAAGATAAAGTTACTACTTTTGGATGTTCTTCCCTGGACTAGCTCACAAGGCTGACAGTCTTTAATGATGGAATACAGGCAGATAAAACATATATATCAGGCAGAGATAGCTGCACAATCAGAGTCTTTGGAGAAAAAGTGGTGTTGTACTGTCACAATACAACCAACGTACTATATGTGTTTTCATATGTGCTTGGGATCAAAGGATAGACATACAAAAGAAGTGGACCTTTCATCACTGCCTTTTCTAATCTGCACTTTTGCTCCACATGGAGTATAATCTTAACTTTGGAAAAAAAACTTTTTAAAAATATTTTTAAAGCTTCCAATTCAGCAAATGTAGGTGGCATGACATCTGTAACTAAGGTTTCTACAATTTGTCTACTTACTAAAAGTATTCTCGAAAGAAAGAATGACAATATTCTATCCTATTTTCTAAAAAGTAATTCAGGAAGAAGGAAAAGGAAATTAGGACAAGGAACAGAAATGAGCAAAAAGCATCTTCTCTTCAGTAAATGTCTATAAATGTCTTCACTGTTTGGGAGACAATGGGTTCATCCTCACACCCCTTTTATAATTTTTACAACAGCATGAAATCACATTTACTAGTTCTTTAGCTGGTGTTGGCCTTCATGTACTTGAATTCCTCCCAAGAATTTAGGACACTGTAAATTATCAATATAGTATATATATGGAACCAAGCGTTGTGGCCCTTTGCAATTGACAAATGGAAATTTTGTAAATGCACAGATTTTCAAGGTCCTGCCCAAGGTTTTGGGGGGACTCATTTCAGAATGCAGAGGCCCATTTGAGGCACTGGGATGTCTCTATCCCTTCAGTTTCTGAAGCTAATCTCATCTTAGATCCAATTGTGTATATAACCTCCATTTTGCCCAGCCATTCTCCTTCCCTAAGTTTTGTGGCATGCTCTTCCTTTCTCCAGCATTGCCTAAAGTCAGAGTCAAACAACCAAAAAGAAGACATGGAGCTACCTCTGTTAGTTGTTTATTATTATTATTATTATTATTATTATTANGAGCTACCTCTGTTAGTTGTTGTTTATTATTATTATTATTATTATTATTATTATTATTATTATTATTATTATTATTATTATTATTATTATTATTCATCTACAGCAGGGATGTCAAACTCGATTTCATTGAAGTCCGCATCAGGGTTGTGTTTAACCTTGGAGTGGGCATGGCCAGGGGGGGTCTGGCCAGCTCAACATAACTCATGTCACAGTGGCCCGAGCACCTTCTGCCCTCCCAAGCTCCATTTTCCCTGGCAGAGGCACTGTGGGCTGGTCCTTTGCTATTTCCATGGAGGCCCCACAGGCCAAATCTAAGCACCCCATGGGCCAGATCTGGCCCTCAGGCCTTTAGTTTGACATCCCTGATCTACAGAATCTTGCCAGAGTAAGGCAATTATCTGTATAACTATATACTCCGTGAATTGCTAAGAAAAGTCTGTCCTTGCCCTCTTCCTGCCTTCCAGATATTCCAAGCTTCACAGCCTCTTTCCCTTTTGGGAAATCCTCTCCTCTGCAAGTCCACACTGTATTCCACCACACTGCCAGGCTTATATTTCTTCCACCGGGTTTGATGTCCCATCTGTTACCATAGTTGTTTGTTTGTTTTTTTAAAAAAAGTTTTTATTATTTTTTTAATTACCTTATATGCATGCCAATTACTGAGAAGCACTTAGCCAGTTAAGCCAAACTTTTTCTGATATAAGAATAGTCTGAACAAAAATATAAGTACAAAAAGTCAACCAATAAATAACTTGCTCAATTTAAAATCAACAAGTATTTGTATTGGGCATCCCCTTGGAAATAGATCCTCTTCTTGATACTTGGTGTGGAAAAGGGGTTTACGCCTCTTTTGTTCCAAATGAAATGAACAATTAAAGAGACAGTGTATAGACAGTAAGGAAGATAAGCCTTGATGGAGATATGGAAGATCCATTATTAGGGCAATGAGGGATAAAATATATTCTTAGTGTGCAATAGACAGCTAGTATTCATAAGCAGCTCAGAGAAATGTCTCCCTAATTTACTAAAGTATAGGAAAGCAGAGATGGTACAGTACGATCAGACTTGCAAAATTCTTTCACCATAGACAATCTCAATAAAATTAATTTTAGCTTTTCCGTGGAGTTGATTCCTTGGTCTGGTCTATCTAATGGCACTATCGTCAATCTAGCAATCTTCTTTTTCAATCTTGTATTATGTTTGAAGATAGGCTGAAGCTCTTATGTTTGTTACAGAAATGGCCTTGGATCCTCAGGCCACACTTTACTGCAATGTTGTTGCAACATCAACAACAAATGGATGTACAAATAACCAACTCACAAAATGCAACTAACACAACAGATGGGACAAAAGCTACCCCTTGTCAAGCCTAGCAATAAATCTTCCATCTCCTTTACACTCTAATGCAGGGGTGTCCAACTCAAGGCCCATGGGCCAAATCCATCCAGGCGGGGTACTTAGATCTAGCCTGTGGGGCCGACCTGGAAACAGTGAAGGACCGGCCCGTGGAGACTTCACCAGTGAAAATGGATCTAGGAAGGGTCACAGGTGGCCATCCCAAGTTCCATTATCACTGGCAGAGGTCTGCAGGAGTCTGTCACAGTCAAAAACAGAGCTTGAGAGCCTGTTTTCACTGGCAGAGTGCCCGGGCCACCACAGGCACCCCAAACGAGAGTGACGTTGAGCTGGCCATGCCCACCCCGGTCCAACAAAGTCAAACACAACCCTGATGTGGCCCTCAATGCTATTAAGTTTGACACCCCTGCTCTAGTGAGAAAGTGACAGGGTGGATAAAATTCGTGAAATCATTTTGCAGGCATTAGTTCAGTTTAAGGCAATGTTTCCAGCTCCACATGGCTGTGTTCCCCCTTTTCTAATGCTAGTGATTTGAAAACAATCCCCTTTTCATTCATAGAAGGGCTCTCAGCAGTTTGAAACTGACTTGGGTACAAGTTAGGTCCATGTTTCTGCAATAGTTCGTATACTGTGCAGAGAAGGGAGGAAAAGAGTGGAGATCTGAATGAGTGCATCTATTTCAATCCCATTGCTAAGGTTGAAAAGCATGAGGGAGGGAGAATTTTGTTACTAAATAGCAGGAGTTGCAAAAAGGTAGAATGAAGGAGGATGAAAGCACTGTGGCTGGAAGGAGCTTTTCTCTTCCAATTTCTTAGTAAATTAAAGAAGAATATTTGTAGCTCAGGGTTGAAATGGGGAGTCCTTGATGCTCTCTGAGCTTGCTTGTTTCCTTGCAGACGTTTCCTTGCAAACAAAGTAACATCATCAATGATAGTAAGGAGTGATGTTAACTGTCAGTTTATATTCTGGTGACTTCCCTCTCCATATGGGTGGGGGAAGACCTAGAGATTTTTTGATTGGGCTGTTTACAGATGGCTCTTTTGCATCAGTATTGTTTACTTGGGTATCGTCTACTTGATTGTTGGTCTGAAGTTAACCTTGGAGTTAATCTATGCTGATCTGGGTGCTGATTACTGGTGGAGAGACAAGTCACCAGAACATAGACAGCAAACAGCATTTTTTACTAGCACTGAGGATGTTACCTAGTTAGGGTAATGAAACATCTGCAAGAAAACAAGCAAGCTCAGAGAACACCAATGACCCCTCTTAGTAATTTTCACAGAGCAAGCAAATGCTCACAAAACATCTGTTGTAGCGATACTCTTCTATGGAAAGGTAGCTCCTCTTCTGCAGCTGACTGACCCAACTCAACATTTCAGTCTGTCTGGCATCATCCAGAATCATTCATCCTTAATCCCTAATGAGAAATCAATCTAGCTATCCAGTGGAAAAATTTGCATCAGTTTTGACTTCTGTCCAGTCTAGCTTTCTCTTTGACACAATATCTTTCTTCCTGTTATATGAGTTCATCCCTGGGAAAGACTTAATTTTCAGAAAGCAGGAAGTGTCCAGGACAGCGGTAGCACTAGTTAAATGTTCTCAGCTGAAAGTGAAATAGATCAAGCAGCTCACAAGCCTTAATTGTGATTACACTTTATTGCTGCTTAGACGATTAAGTGCTTAAATTAGCAGGTAACGGGTTCTATATTCTTAATGGCAAGGAAGAGCTAATCATGCCTTTGCTAAATATTTCAGCCCAGTTCCAACAATCTCATGGAGGAAAGTTAATGGCCCCAATCCGAGCAAAGCTCGCCTGCGGAAGTCCCAAGCCGTGCTCGAAATCCCAAACGTGCAGCTAGAAGATGCAGGGACATATGAATGCAAAGCTGAGAACTCTCGGGGAAGGAATGTCTTCCGAGGACAGTTGCAAATATACAGTAAGTTTTATAATTAATCCCTTGTACATAGCAGGGTTGTCCTCTTACCAAGTGTTAATTTGACTCAATGCTTGAATGTGTACATTTAGACATGCATCTCTAACATTTGATGGAAGCAGTTTTAATTTTGGGTGCATTTCAGCCAGAAATATTTTTATGAATGAAGGCAAATATACGTGTCCAAGGATAATGTTGCAAGATCCAATCTGGTGCCTTCCTATTGGTTGACTGATGCTGATGGCTGGCAATTGGCTGATGTTTCCTTGTGCTGCCCTTTCAGTCAACAGGAGTGCTGATTTACCACCAGCTTATCAGCTACTTTAGAAGTGTAAAAGTAAAGAAGGGACTTTCTATCATTTATGGTGGACATGTGATAACCCCCCCAAAATTGAAGCATGATTCATATTTCAATGCAGAAAATTTTGAAAATGAAGATAAAAATAAAAACAAAAATGTTCCTTTTGGGCCTAAAGACTTGGAGTAAAAAATTGGAACTTTGACACTGTATATGTTGATGCAGCAAGATTATTATACGCACAAAAATGGAAGGACACTTTGATTCCTACCATGGATGAATGGCTGCAGAAGCTGATGGAGTTGGCTGAAATGGTAAAATTGACTATTTTGATTAAAGCAAAGAATATAAGTACTTTTGTTTCCACATGAACTTTGTGAACTTCTGAACTTTGTGCTTGAAGTGGAAAAGAATGAAACTTTGTTTTTGGGTTTTACCGATTAGATTGATAGATCCCTACAGACATGGCTGGTTGTTATTCTTATGGAAAAGCAAAAAGTTGTGGTTTGATGATAATGCCTTATTTTACTGCAGTAGAGAGAGTCGGAAGTCAACATTTCTTTTTCTTTTGATCCTTCCTCACTTTTGGTCCTTCCCTTTATCCCTCCACCCATTGCTTTCCTATTTACTTTCGCATTTTGTTTCTTATTTTATTTTATATCTCAATAAAAATGTTAAATGAAGATACTTAGGAGCTGAGGGCTTGGCAGAAAAGGAAACAACAGCCAACTGACAGCCATCAACACCAATTAACCAACGGAAAGGCACCACATAAAAAAATGACTCGAAGAATAGCTGAAAGCACATATTGCAGTAGAAAGAAGTTCCCCGGGAATGGGCTCCAGCACAAGTCTGAAAGCTCGGAAGAGTAAACCTCTGATTCCAGTGATGAACATGGATCGGACCCTGCAGAAATAGCTTTGCTGGATACCATATATCAGTGGTAATTAACCTTTTTGGCACTGAGTACTGAAACAGTTGCGTGCGCTTGCCAGAAACCAAAAGAACAGCTCCTGGTGTGTGCATGCATGCTGGCCACCTGGGTTTTCTGGCTTCTAATACGCATGAGTGCATGTAGACCAGCTGGCTGGCTAGTTTCTAACACGCATGTACGTGCCAGCCAGCTGGTCTTCGCACACAATTCGTGTTAGAAACTGGAAGACCAGGTGGCTGGTGCCCATGTGTGCACTGGAAGCTGCTCTTCCAATTTCCCGCACTGCCATGTGCGTGAGAATACCAGCTACCTGGCATGCGCAATGGCTGGCATGCCCAGAGAAATGGCTGTGTACGCCACTTCTGGCACATGTGCCATAGGTTCACCATCACAGGCATATATCATTTTTGATGAGAATAATAGTCTCATCCTAAGGCCCAAGAGATGTTTCCTAAGCACTGTCTTCTACTGCTGTCTCTTTTCCGAAATGAAATTTTCTTTTAACCCAGAGAGAAGGTGTAGCAGGTGATAAAGGGCTGAATTAGGACATTAAGGAGCCAAGTCTGCCTACTCACTTTAATGAGTCAATGATCATTTCTACTCTTCCAGCAGAGGCAGACATTTGTTATTACTCTATTTACAGCCTCTTAGAAAAGCAGCCTCAAGTCAGTTAACGTAAATCTAAAATGCAATTGTAAAGTTTAAAAATATAAAGTATACTATTAAAAGCATAGTGAAATGTTAAATGCTGAAAAAGAATGCAGGATCAAAATGACCCTTCCTATACATTTGTATGACCAAATGAGTCATAATTAATGAGAGAGAGAGAGAGAGAGAGAGAGAGAGAGAGAGAGAGAGAGAGAGAGAGAGAGAGAGAGAGAGAGAGAGAGAGNGAAAGAAAGAAAGAAAGAAAGAAAGAAAGAAAGAAAGAAAGAAAGAAAGAAAGAAAGAAAGAAAGAAAGAAAGAAAGAAAGAATTTATATGACTAGCTTACTCAGGACATGTGATTCTGGGCAATATACAAAGGAAAAGGAAAAAAAACCCAGAACCAAGCAATACAATATATCACATTAAAGCTTATTAAAATAATAAAATGGTGATTAGAACTGAAATCTTCTATAGCTCCATTCCCTGCTGTAATAATTAGTTTCCCCACTTTGAATGCAGATACTTTTAGTCAGCATATGATCTTTGTATCCTATGTATACCAATTAGCAAACTCAGGAAAGCAGAGGCCTTCAAGTCAATAGTCAGTAAAACTACTGGGCTGACTCCTGTAACTGTGCAGAGGAGTCCCTGAAGTTTTTTTTTGAACGAAGTGTCTTGCCTCTTCCTAGGGTTGGAAGTCACTGGTCCAAGGTCACCCAGCTGTTTTTGTGCCTAAGGCAGAACTAGACAGCATCTTGTCTTGGCTTCTGGCTGGTGCCTGACCAACCACATCAAACTAGCTTTTATTTAGCAGCTTGCCTTCTGCATCTTTGTCTTCATTACGCTTTCCAAGAATAGATCACATAGAATATGTAGTCAGGATGGGATATACTCACAGTACAGATCAGGAGTGTCAAACTCAAAGCCTGAGGGCCAAATCCTGCCCATGAGGTGCTTAGATCTGGCCCATGAGGCTGCCCTGGAAAAAGCAAAGGACGGGCCCATGGTGCCTTTACCAGAAAAAATGGGTCCCAAGCTCCCTTTCTGCTGCCAGAGAGTTGCAGCAGACATTCACAGTCAAAAACAGAGCTCAGGAGCCTGTTTTTGCTGACAGAGCTCTTGGGTCACCACAGGTGCCCCCTTGACACGAGTGATGTCCATCCTGATCACACCCACTCTTTCCCCCGAGGTCAAACACAACCCTGATGCGGCTCTCAATGAAATCAAGTTTCATACCCCTGGTATAGATTATTATCAACTAATCTAAATTTAGAAAGGGTTGTAAGTGAAGTACTAAGCGTAACTGTGCAAATATATTCTGTATCACAGCCTTACCCTGTCTATTCAGTGATAGTTGAGGATTTCCTGCTATCAACATTCTCAATATATAATCTTGCCTGCTCTTCCAAAACAGGCTGAACCTCAATCCCCAGATCCAATTCCAACAGCACCTCCATCTTGTCACAATTTAATTTTAGTTGGTTCACCCTCCTCAAATTTAGACAGCATTCAAAGGTACAAGTTGCTTCCTTAGTGTTGGATGTTGAAAAGTGATAGAACTGTATTTCAAATAATAGTTCCTCTTCCAAAGCTCCAGATGAATCCCCTCAGTGGTTTAATGGAAATGTTCCAGCTTTATGCACCCATGTCATCCCTCATTTACATTCCCCTTTATCAGTCTGATAAAAGAAGACCTAATATTAAGGACATATGGATTACTATAAATCTGGTCAGTTTTACTCTTTTCATTAGAAGGGCTGCATTTTACTCTGTCAGATGATTTTTATCATAATTTTTAAAAGATCTGTAAAAAGAATTTGTCAGGTTTCCAAGTAACAGATCCAATGCAATCAAACCGCTGAGGCCTAGGTGTTCCTCAAAGTACAGATTTATTAGGCGCCTCATATTGGTACATCTGGTGAAAACCCGACTCTAAAGATCCTGTGGTTTTTCCACCCAAATTAAAAGTCAAAGTTTGTTTCCCAGTCCACATGTCCATCACATGGTCCAATCCAGTCACAGCCCCAACCTCAGTTGGTTCCATTCAGAGATGGCATTCAGCATGTTCTGACCAGTTCTGGAGAACCAGTAGCGGAAATTTTGAGTAGTTGGGAGAACCAGCAAATCCCACCTCTGACTGGCCCAGCCCCCATCTATTCTCTGCCTCCCAAGTCCCAGCTGATCGGCTGGGTCTTCTTTTGTTGCCCTGCACAGGAGAATGGAGCTGGAAAGCAGGTTAGTGGGGTGGGGATGGAATAGGATTTTGCAGTATCCTTCCCCCAGGAATGAAGAGGGAATGGAGATTTTATGGTATCCTTCCCCTGTCTCGCCCACCAAGCCCCGCTCACCAAGCCACACCCACAGAACTGGTAGTAAAAAAAAAATATTTGTAGTTCAGAATTAAAATGAGATGTCCTTGGTGTTCTCTAAGCTTGGTTCTTCATCAAGGACACACACACACAACACACAATCAATCAATCAATGATATTATCAAATTAGTGAAATGAAAAAAAAATCCAGATAAACCAACTCCTTCTGGAGTTTCAGGTGAAATATTATTTAACATTGCTGGATTCAGAAATGGCTTTTTGAGGAGGGACTAGAGCTGTATTCAGCAGGTTCTGACCAGTTCTGGAGAACTGGTAGTAGAAATTTTGAGTAGTTTGGAGAACCAGCAAATACCACCTCTGACTGGCCCTGCCCCCATCTATTCTATGCCTCCTGAGTACCAGCTAGATCTTCTTTTGTTGCCCTGCACAGGAGAACAGAACTGGAAAACAGGTTAGTCGGTGGGGGAGAGAATGGAGATTTTACAGTATCCTTCCCCTGCCACACTCACCAAGCCATGCCCATAGAACAGGTCCTAAAAATATTTGAATCCCACCATTGGGAGGGACTACTGCTGTCTCCTTCAAAGCAAGGAGGGCTGCTCTCTCATTCATGAATGAAGCCAAGAGCAAGCCACTATGAGGGAACTAGAGGCACAAGGATACAGAAATACTTACAGAAGACCCCTATCTGCTTCCTGGAGACTCATTGGAAAACTCTTCCCAGATAATTGGTCAAGAGTTCACTGCACAGGCAGAATCCAACTCTGAATGGATGCAGGTAGTTTTGTCTATCACATACCCAGAATATTCTTTACAGCAGCTCTTCAGCAAGCATCTTTCCCTAATGTATGGGTTTATTAATATCAAATCCCTGAGAAATCATGATCTTGAATACAAATATCCTTTTCTTACCACCGTACTTTCTGCATACAATTTGGAGAAACACAGTGTCTTTTTCAGACATGTTCCTCACAAATAAATTTTTGGAAACAGATTTTCAGCTTGAGAAAAAGAGAAGTAAAACAATTCATGAGATATTAATAAGTTTGCCTCAGAAAAATTGAGGTTTTATTCACATGAAAAATATATATATTGTGAATCTTCTATGGCGCTTGGCTGTTGTTAGTTGCGAAGTTGTGTCTGACCTATCGGGACCACATGGACAATGTTCCTCCAGGCCTTCCTATTCTCCACTACTCCTGGACCCCATTTAAGCTCGCGCCAATTGCTTCAGTGACTCCATCCAGCCACCTCACTCTCTGTCGTCCCGTTCTTCTTTTGCCCTCAATTGTTCCGAGCATTAGGTTCTTCTCCAGTGAGTCCTTCTTGTTAAGTGGCCAAAGTATTTTGTATGGTGTTTGGTAGCAATACAATTAACCAATGCTTTGAGCTTCCTTCCTTCCACCCTTCCTGCCTCCCTCCCTCCCTGCTTGCTTCAACCATCTCCTTTTCCTTGCTTCCCCCTCTCTCATCCTTCCAATTTCTCCTTCCTTTCCATGCAGCTGCATCTCCTTTGTGGTTTTCAAATAAAACTTATGTTAACAGTCTCCCATGGGCATTATATCATATCTTCCTTCGGGCCACTGGCTTGTAAATAATCAACTGCCCCTTTACCTTTTGGGTAGCTTCAAAAGGTAAATGTAACCCCTTTACCTTTTGGGTAGGATTACAGCTGGCAATCGAAGAAATGCTCTGATTTACATTCATCCTTCAGTACTCGGTCTTCCATCTTCCTCAGCCATGCTCAGTTTGTCAGCTGGATTGGATCCAGCTCACTGGAGATGCTCTTGGCAATGACTGGAATGCACCAAGGCAGTCCTGTCTGCTTTTCTGTAATCACAGGTTAATTTGATTCCCCATCATATCTAATGCAAAAAAACAGATGTATTTGGGTTGCTTCATGCAGCTGACAATTTGGAATTATCATTGCATCTGTCTCACCCACTTGGCATGACATGCTTCCCTATTAATGATAAAAATGACTTCCTGTTGGATGTTGGTAGGCTTGCTCTGTTTTGTCCATTCCAATCTGCATTCCCCACCTGCATATTATTTTTTTTTCTGTTAACAACAGAAAAATAGAATAGGGTAGGGTAGGGTAGGGTAAGGTAGGGTAGAGTAGAGTAGAATAGAACAGAATAGAACAGAACAGAATAACAGAGTTGAAAGGGACCTTAGAGGTCTTCTAGTCCAATCCCCTGCTTAGGCAGGAAACCTTATACCATTTCAGACAAATAGTTGTCCAATCTCTTCTTAAAAACCTCCAGTGTTGGAGCATTTACAACTTCTGGAGGCAAGTTGTTCCACTGATTAATTGTTGTCATTGTCAGTAAATTTCTCCTTAGTTCTAAGTTGCTTCTCTCCTTGATTAGTTTCCACCCATTGCTTCTTATCTTGCCCTCTGGTGCTCAGAATAGCTTGACTCCCTCTTCTTTGTGGCAGCCTCTGAATTTGTCTCCCCTTCCCCCATTATTCAGACTCTGTTCAATTGTGGCCCAATGAGTGACTTTTAAATAATCTTACTGAATGACTGAATGCCTGTTTTGGTCACAATAGTAAAAAGAAGTTGAGACACTAGAAAGAATGTAGAGAAGAGCAATTAGGATGATTAGGGGGCTGGAGGCTACAATTTATGAAGAATAGTTGCAGGAATTGAGTATGTCTAGTGTTGTGAAAAAATTGGGATGACATGATAGCAGTCTTCCAGTATTTGAGGAGATACCACAAAGATGAGGGGTTCAACCTATTTTCTAAAGCATCAGAATGCAAGACAAAAAAAAAAGATGAAAAATAATACAAGGAAAGAAGCAACCTGGAACTAAGGAGAAATTTCCCAACAGTGAGAACATTTAACCAGGCTTGCTTTCAGAAATTGTGGGTGCCCCATCATTAGAGGCTTTTAAGAAGAGACAAGACAGTCACCTGTCTGAAATGGTATAGAGTCTCCTGCTTGAGCAAAGGATTGGATTAGAAGACCTCCAAGGTCCCTTCCAACTCTATTATTCTATGTTATTCAATGCCTATATCTCAGATGAATGTTTCTAGAAAATATTTTAGAGGCCTACCCTATGTGACAGCTAGAAACAGGAAAAAATATGCTTCTTTTTTCTGCCTTACTGCCATAACTTTGCTTATTCTTTCCTCCAGCCTATGGGTCAGACAGACTCAAGCCATCCTTAGCTGTTCTGATGTTAAAGTAGATCTTCACATTGATTCCAACATTAACCTTGGGCATGCTCAAACTGTAGAACATTGATTAAATTTGTCACCCATTACTTTCAAGGGAAGTTAAGGAAATTGTAAATTGAGACAATAGTGGCAGAATATGGATCAGAATTGGGGAGCACAAATTTCAGTGCTGGTACAGTTTTCTATTGATTTTACAATGACTGAGAAATCCTTTATCTGGGCCAGGCATAAGCCTTAAAGGCTAGGTCCCGCTGGCCGATGGACGCAAAAGGTATGCATAAAGAACACAGCAGATGAGCAAAATTTTGGGGGTGGCTCCATCCATTGTCATCTGCTCCAAAAAGTGGCGAAAATTTGCATAATAAACATAACCGGAGAATAAACAGAAAAAGAACGGCACTGGCTAGTACGTAGGAGGGATGTTAAACGGATGTTCATCGAGCCTAGCAGAATGACAGCGGATTGGAAGCGGATGGACAAAGGGCTTCCAGGGAGGGGATTGTGAAGCGGAGGCATAAAGCAAAGGGGCCCGGATGAATTTTAGCGGAGACGCGAATGCATCACGGACGCCTGAAAGGAAGCAAAGCGGATTGCCTCATGGATGTATATCGCGATCAAAGCACTTCACTGCGCATTGCAGGGAGTATGAAATTTTGCATCAAGCTCCGCCAGATATAAAGGATTTGCAAGCTCACACGCAGTTCAGCATTCAGAGGAAAGACAGTTGCTGCCACATAACCATCTTCAAAGAAACACCATGGTTCGTCAGCTCAGGGAAGAAGAGTGAAAGCCAGTTCCTACCTCGTGCCAGCCCTGGTCAAGAAGGACAAAACCAGCATCCCACTCCCTGGCCACTTGATTTTTCTGAAGCTGCTGCTGCTGCTTGTGCTGCTGCTGCTTACTGCTGCTGTGGTGGGGACCAGGCCCCAAGGCCTCAAATCCCTGCTGCTGAAGGCTGTGCTGCTCAAGCCCCTGAAGGCCCTGCTGCTGAAGGCCCGCCAGAGGGAGGAAGAGGCAAGGAAAGGAGAAGGGGAGGAGGAAACAGTACACCATTCCGTAGGACCATGAGGAGGAGGTGCTGGAATAACGGTCTGAGGGAGAACGAGTACCTATGGATGAAAGGGCTACAGACTGTATCGGGGACACCAAGAAAAACAGGCAGCTTGGAGAGACAAGGCAGAGGAGCTTGTGCTACACTCGCAGATATGATGGCCTACTCCTCGGGATGGCTGAAAGCAAACATGTGCACACCTGGTATTGGCAATGGCTACACCTCAAAAAATCTGGCAGACGCTGTCAAAGCTTCACTTGACCGAGATGTATGTCATGGCCAAGTGCAGTTTTCTGGAGGGTGAGGTCCGCCACCAAGGAGCAGCCGCCCCTTTACACCCTCTCCCCTCAGACTCAGCCCACAGAACAGCCACATCTCATGATACGTCCTCTCCAGCCAGAGACAACTATCCCTGTCCAGGCAGAGTGTCTTTCAGAAGGCCCCACAGCAGAGACCACCCTGACTAGCTGGATCACTCCCACATGGCCCGGCCAGACTTGGAGGATTCCCCTGTTCAAAAATGGAGGAAGAAGCGGGCAGCCACTAGGAGACCAACGCACCCCCACCCCCACTCCCAGCTCCACAGGAGCAGGCAGAGAGGCAGCTGGAGGCCAGAGACAAAACTGTCCTGTTGGAGATCAGGCGACACAATTGAAGACCAGCACCAGGAACTTTCTCTCAGCTGGTCAATTTGATATGAGGATTCCTCCAGCCACCCACACTTCATCACCTACATGAGCCACACCCTCAGGGATATTGCCCGAGGCCCTAGTACCAGGTGATGAAGGAAAGATGACAGCACTCTGCACAACCCTCAAGGCCCAGCTGAACCTGCTCACGGACCCAGTCCAGCCTCCTCCACCCCAGGCAATGTCACAAGCCCTCCACGGCTTTCAACAGCCTCTCACCTACAAGGCTACTACTACCAGGACTTCCCACAGCAAAAGCAGACTTCCCAGTCCAGGGCCCAGGTTCATCGCACGACACAGATGCCCACACCTCACCCAGCTGCAGACCAGACAGCCCCACTACCACTCCTCCTTCCTCCCACCCCACAGCCAAGCCCATCAATGGACAATCTGTCAATCAGTCTTGTGCCTGAATCCCAGGTACTTGATGAAGGGCCTCTCAACCTCACGGGACTGAGTCAGCTCTTCTGAGAGGTTTGCGTGAACACACCCTCCCCTGTTGTTACTCTCCGGGGCCAACCACCCATGGAGCTTCAGACCAGCACTCAAGCCAAAGGCCACCTCCACAGTCCCTGCCACTTAACAGCTGAGACCATGGGACATGGACTCAGAGTGACTGAGAATAAGTGTCAGGAGATTGAGTTGTTACTTGTTCACTTCATCTTTGCTGAAGACACTTTATTTGGTTCATTTTGCTTTTTAATAAAGTCATACAGTTTACTTACAGACCCAGTTAATAAAGGTTATCTTTGGGCTTAAACACATTTTTATCAGTTTACTTGGTTCATTTTGCTTATTTAATAAAGTCATAAAGTTTACCTAAGAAAGTAATAAAGTGTTATCTTTGCTTGAGACACTTGGTCATTTTTTACTTAATAAATTGTTGGTGAAAAACCTTGAACAAATGGTTAAGCTTTGCATGCTTGTGGGATAGATAAGGATGTTGTTGGAAGATAAGGATAGTTGTGGATAGATAAACCTCCAGTGCAAAGCATAGTGGACTGTATGGTCCACCCTCCCAGCTGCCACACATATGGACCTTTATTACATAACAATTTATTCATTGATCAACACATTTCAAAATAAAACAAAGCTCTTTATTAATTGCCCTATTCACTTAGGGCCACTCAACTTTACATGGCACAATCTTTCATCAGTGTGATGAGACAGGCTCAAGAGGCATCCATTAATCATTCTTATCATCTGTCTTGCCACTCCACTGCTCCACTGGGGAAGTGCACCAGTTCTCAGGAAGTTGCGCATGGCTTCTGCCCTTCATGTTGAAGCTATGTTGGGCTTTGTACATCACAGTGTCTATCAGGTTCCATCCTTCCATTCACCAGGCTCCATTGTCCCATTCCTTGTTTAACGGTCCAACAAGTTCTGTTCTGCAACCACTGGGTAGTGGGCGCTATGGATTGTGCAGGAGAAGCAAGCTTCCACGATCTCCTCATCGGTCTCTGGCGATGCTGGATGGTGGTAAGAAGTAACCTGGAAACCTGTTGGCCAGGATGCCACTAAAGGGCGTTCTCGCCACCATCCGCCTTGCCCCGGACAGCTGTAGTTTGAAGATCCTCTCTTCCGGGTGAGGGCACTGAGGTGTAGGGCTTCACTGAGGTAGTTTTGGAGGAGAGAAGGCGTCATCCCCCACGATGAAGTAGGGCACATCTTGCGTGTGTCGTTGGGGCAGGGTTCTGGATCTGGGAAAGCCCTTGAGAGGTGCGTTCCAGCCCACCTTGAGCATGAAACTCGCATTGTATACCTGGGCATTGAACATGACCCGTTGTCTTGAAGCATCGATGTACATGGAACTTGTAGTCAGCATTTCAACCATGGCGAAGAGGATGATACTGAGAAAGCCTTGTAGTTGTAATTAGTGGGACTCTGAGTTGGGTGGAGCTTGTGCAGGCCACATGCTGTCCCATCTATGGCTCCGACAGTGTGGGAAAATTTCCACCCTCTGAACCAGCTTGCTCTGCAACTTTCCTCAGCCTTCTTCAGTGGTGGAACTGGAGGAGCTCCTCCACATATTCTTCGATGATGGCCTGACCACATTCTCTTGACACTTTTGCTGATGGGTTGTTTGTGTGGCACCTCCACGCATACTGCATGTTTTTTTTGTATGTGGCTTTTTTTTTTATTTTTTTTTTTCAGAGGCCAGGTGCGACAGAGTTCAGTGCCACCTTCAGTCCAGGGTCCAGTGTGGGATGGAAGTTGGTTGCTTGCTTGCGTTCAACCTGCGTCTCAAACGCTCTACAAGTTATCAAACAGGCTGGTTGGCATCTCATGAAGTGATGGAATGCACAGAGTTCTTCATTCCCGACTCAACCATCCTGGTCATACAGTCCAAACTCCCATTTCTTCTCAACCGATCCCTCCTTGCACCTACACAAGCCTTTGGAGTCTCCTTCTTCTCCTTCTGTTATAAAAGGTAAAACAGTCTGAACAGGGTTTGGTTTCTGGTGATGAATGATCGCCCCGCAGCTACCATACGGACTGTGTCAGATCCACGGTGCGAGAACATGGATGATTGGGAAGACCAAGACAAGGGTGGAGGTCTGTACACACGGCTGCTGGTCTCATACGAGATCCAGGTTGAATTTCCTCCTCCTTTTTTATAGAAATATTGTAGTCCGCGAGGTGTCCTTCTGCATACTCTAGAATACTCAAGACATCCGTAAATATACGAGATACATCCCAGATACAAACGGTTTTGTCCGTTTTTAATCGCTTTTATATATAGAGATGCATCCGCTTAATCTTTCTATTTCCGTGATTAGCTGACTCGAGCGAACGCTGTGTGGACGTTCTTGTGTACCTTTTGTTTCCTCCCTCTTTCGTTTTCAGCTGCAGCGGATGTAGAGTTGAGGGGAGGCCAGAGGATGCAGAGAGGTATACAGCGGACATTTAACGGATGATAACGGACATAGAATGTTTGTGCCGTATATTGCGACAGATGTACATCGTACGAGGCGGAAAGTTCATCCATTCAAAAACAGTTTTGTGCAGCTCAAAACTTCTTGTGCGGATGAAATCTCAGTGGACGGATGCTCCAGGGATAGAGCGTATGAAACACGTATGTAGTGAGTACACAACGGATGCACAGCATTTTCCAACGGATGGCAAGCTTTTTTTTAACGTTTTACATCCTCTTTGTATCTGTTGGTGCAGTGGGACAGGGGCTTAAGTTCATGCCAGACTTCTGGATGTTTATCAGTTTAAGTTCTCACTTGTCCATATCTGGATAAGAGATGGCTAGTGTACTGGCAATAAAAAGCAAAGAGAAAACATATTGGAATTATCTGAACTATTAATCAAAAACAGAGACATATGGGTGACATGAACACATTAATAAAATACTTGAGCAGAACATGACTCAGGTTCCTAAACTCTGCTAACCTTCAAGGGCTGATCCAATCTCCCATAGTAGAGGTAAAGATTCCCTCCCAGATATGTTTCCGGCTCTAGGGGAAGGTGCTCATATCCGTTACAAAGCCGAAGACCCAGCACTGTCCAAAGACATCACCATGGTCATGTGGCCAGAATGACTAAATGCCAAAGGTACACAGAACGCTGTTACCTTCCCACCAAAGTCATCCTTATTTTTTACTTGCATTTTTACATGCTTTCGAACTGCTAGGTTGACAGAAGCTGGGACAAGTAATGGGAGCTCACACTGTTACGTGGTGCTAGGGATTCGAACTGCTGACCTTTCTGACTAGCAAGCTCAGCGCCTTCGCCACCCATAGGGATTCTCTAAATCAGGGGTCTTCAAAGTCGACAGCTTTAAGACTTGAGGTCTTCAACTCCCATAATTCCTCCTCCAGTCACGGTAGCTCAGGAATTCTGAGAGTTGAAGTCCACAAGTCTTAAACTTGTCAAGTTTGAAGTCCCTTGTTCTAAATCCATACTCCAAGACCAATAATGGTCCTTTAAAAAAAACAGCAATCAAAATTGCCACTACAAAACTCATTTCAAGGTTGGTACCCTTGAATTATTTCAAACAGTATTTTGGTAAACCTATGCCAAGAAAACAGTCCATGCTGAATGTTTTGTCAGGACTAGTTTAATGTTCTCAAATAGATTTAATTAAAGTGAACAATTGACTGATATGCTTAGTCTCATTAATTTTTGCTTGGTCTTAAATTGTGAATAATGTGGGGAGGAGGTTTAAAGACAGAAGTGTTTGCTTGAGCAGTTTTTCATATAACAAGAAAATTGATTAATGCTAGCAATTTACCATAATTATGTTAACAATTTCTCTATTTCATGATTTTTTGTTTTTACAATATTTGACTATTGTTGTTGAGCATAACAAATTATTTATAATATCAATTTGATTTTTTTTAACCCCAATTATTTGAATTACATACTTTTCAGTGGGATTTATGTATAACACACTGTGTCTCCTTTTCATTAACCTGAATGTCTTCAGGTCAAGCAGAACATCTAATGCTTTCCACTAATCCTCTCACTATCTTAACTGTGATACTCTTGCAGATGATCCAATTTCTTCTCCTTCAACACATAGTTCTTCTTTCCTTCCCTTCCCTTCCCTTCCCTTCCCTTCCATCCTCCCCCATGCCCTCCGTTTCCCTCCTTCTCTTTTCTTTTTTCATAGAATAACAGAGTTGGAAGAGACTTTGCAGGTCTTCTAATCAAACCCCCTGCTCAGATTTTGAAAAGAAGACAGTATTCTGAAGTCAACATTCTGATTTCTCTTTTCTTTGATTCCCCCGCCACACCTTTATATCTAGAAACCTAGAAACCCTTTGAATGTATCAATGTTCCTCAAAATTCCCCATTCCTCTGTGTTCTACCTGATAATCTTAGTTCAAGGCCTATCTATGTTTTTGGATTAGAAGGCATATTTCTGATGTTCAGATCATAATATGGGTAATTCATACCTTCCATAATGGGCATTAACAATCCAAAAATATTTTAAAAAACAACCTGGGGAAATTGCTATCTATTATCATAGCAGCCTTCCAAATGTATCTGGGGTCTACAGAACACCCAGAAATATTTATGAAACTACACATTATGCTTATAAGTGAATGTCCTAATGTTTTGTTTTATGTATTTATTTATTGAAGGATTTTTTTTTGAAAAATCAGTTGGAACATGAATCTTAATAACCACTAAGGAAGGTATTAGAAAGTTCATTAGTGCTTTTGAAAGACACTACTTTGTAGCTCTTAAGAGCTCTTTGTACTTTGAGCTGTATAATAAAAACTGAATTTTTCCAATATTCCTTAGATCTACTTTTTTCCCCCTCCATTGCTCATCAAAAAATCTCTTCCCCTTTTCCCTTTTCAGTCTCTTTTCAACTGACCATTTTAGTCTAAAAATGATTTACATAGAATCCAACCCATTTTTGTACTTTTCATTACTGTTACATTTTTCATCAGTTTTAATTAACCAGTTCATGTACTTATGTCAAAGGCAACAATAATTAGAAAGATAAATGATTATATTCACTTTTCTCTTCTAAGTTTTAAGACTTCTGAATGCTTAGAACTAAGGTATCCTGCAGCCAATCCTTCTTTCTTAGGACACCACCCCTATTCTTTCTCTCTTTCTTTTTCTTCGTGACTCACAAAACAGTTTAATGGTGCCTATTATAATGTACCTGAGTTCTTAGGTGATTTAAAGATGATATTTTTCTTTCTACTTTCATGTATTTTAATTAATGTAATCAGATGTATTAATGTAATGTTGTTCTTTGGTAGCAGAAAAAAAGGGTTCTGTCTTATGACAGATCTGCTACTATAATAGATTCAAAACAGAATAATAGAGTTCGAAGGGACCTTGGCAGAGGTGGTATTCAGCAGGTTCTGACCAATTCTGGAGAACTGGTAGTGGAAATTTTGAGCAGTTCGCAGAACCGGCAAATACCATCTCTGACTGGAGATTATACAGTATCCTTATTTTATTTTATTTTATTTGGTTTGCCAATTGCCTACAAGATAATTGGTATAAGTAAAAACATAGTTATGAATACATGGGTACA
This sequence comes from Laticauda laticaudata, assembly GCA_004320025.1. NCBI lineage: Eukaryota > Metazoa > Chordata > Lepidosauria > Squamata > Elapidae > Laticauda > Laticauda laticaudata. The sequence continues at coordinate 48,211 of BHFT01003657.1, forward strand.
TATAAGAAAAATAAAAGAAACAATAGAACAGGGACGGTTGGTGTGCTTGTGCATGCCCCCTACAGACCTCTTAGGAAAGGGGTGAGGTCAATAGTAGACAGTCTAAGGAAATTTTTGGGTTTAGGGAAAAACCACAGAGTCAGAAGATATTCAAGACATTGACCACTCTGTTGTGGAAGTCGTAATTCCTGCAATCAAGTTTGGTGCGATTAACCTTGAATTTGTATCTGTTGTTTGCTCTTGTATTGTTATGGTTAAAGATGAAGTATTCATTGCACAGGTAGGACATTGCAATGTATGATTTTGAATTACATTACTTAGATCGGACCGAAGGCGGGTGAGTTCTAGGTTTTCTAGGTCTAGAATTTAAGTCTGGTTGCATAAGGTATTTTGCAATGAGTAGAGGAGTGGAGAACTCTTCTTGTGAAATATTTCTGGACTTCTACAACTGTATTAATATCAGATACATAATGTGGGTTCCAGACTGATGAGCTGTATTCAAGTATTGGTCTAGCAAAGTTTTTGTATGCTCCAGTTATAGTGTAATATTACCAGAGAAGAAAGCTACATAAGATGAGGTTAACAACTCTTAATGCCTTTTTGGCTATGTAGTTACAGTGGGCTATAGCACTTAGGTCATTAGAGATGAGTACTCCAAGATCCTTGACAGAGTTTGGATCATCAACAAGGTCTTGACTATTCAGCCTGTATTTTTTGTTTCTGATTTTTTTTGCCAAGAGTGTAAGACAGAGCATTTGTTTTGTTGAGATTTGAAGTTGCCATTTTTTTTGACCATTCTGACACATAGTCAAGGTCTTTTTTGAAGGGTAGCAGTATTGTCTGTGCTATTGAATAGCTTTATATTGTCAGCGAAGAGGACGCCATTGCTCTTTTTATGACTACAGAGGTCATTATGTAGAGTATGAAGAGAGTTGGTCCTAGAACACTGCCTTGGGGGACACCACTATTGGATAGGTACAGAATTTTGAATAGAAACCTCCCAATTTTGACCATTTGTTGTCTTTTGATAGGAATGCTTCTATCCAGTCATGCAGTTGTCCAGAGATACCATAAGATTTTAGTTTTAGGAGTAGTTTGTCGTGTACCACTAATCAAAGGCTTTTACAGAAGTCTATGTATTTGTGTCTATTGCTTTGCCCTAATCGAGTGTGTGTAGTCCATATGTTTTTGTAATAGTTGCAGATTGCAGGATAGTTTTTTCTTCTGAAACCAAATTGTTTTATTAAAGAGTAAGTTGTTTGTCTCTAAGTGGAGGATAATGGATTGCTTAATAATGATTCCATGACTTCACAGGTGATGCAGCATGAAGATATTGGTCTGTAATTTTCAACTAGGCTGGGTCTCCCTTTTTGAAGATGAGGATGACCGTGGCTTGTGACCATAGTTTTTGGCAAGGAGCTGGTCCTGAAAAACATGTTTCAAAGTTTATGCTTAGAGGTTCTGCTATGGCAGTGGGTAGCTTTTTTAAAGAAAGTATGCACATATTCCATCCATTCCATTCGATAGAAATTGTTTAGATTGCATAGTGCTTTTTCAACATTGCCTTCTGTAAAATCGTATGTATTAGATCATTGTTAGTTGTCTGTGGTTCAACTAGGAAATATTGGGCATGACCCATTACTGTTTACAAATACTGAGCCAAAGAATGTATGAAGAGGTTGGCTTTAATGGTGTCATCATTGCAATCTTTACCATTAGGTCCTTCGAGGGGTAGGATGGACCTTGAGTCTTTAGTTTGTTGTTTATAAAATTGTAAAAAGCACGGGTGGAATTAGTACATAGAAGGTTTTCCTCTTGTTTAATGTGACAATTGGTGCATTCAGTCTTTATCTGGTGGCATAAATTTTGTATCGGCTTTTGAATTTGGCAACGTGACCAGATTTGTTTTTCCGCCAAAGTGATCTCTTTTTGGATTGAAGCGTTCCTTATGTTTTGGGTAATCTGTTTTTTTCTGGTTTTGGAGTTGTTATTGGTACACATAGTTTGACCGGTACAAACTTTTGACTTCAAGTATTGCATCCAGTGAATAAAAATTGCCAGTCAAGGGATGAGAGATCATTGTCTATAAGATCATAGTTGCCTTTTTTGAAGTTATAATTGGGATCACATTGTTTTGTTGATTTTTGTGTGGAATGTATGTTGAGACAAAAGTCATCGTGCTGTGGTCACTGTTGGAAAAGGGTTCTTTAACTTGTATTCCATAAATTGAATTCAAATTTATTGCAAAAGATGAGATCAAAAGCAGTTGTTAAGTCTAGTATTGATGGTAACTAGTTATTTCCAGTCCCAGGTTTGTTACCAGTAGTATTATAGAAAGGTTGCATGTATGGGTTCAGTTTTTACATTCATTTTGGGTCCAGTTAATGTGGAGGTAGATTGAAGTCACCAAGAAAGATAAAAGTGTGTGGGCAGGATGTTGCCTATGTTAGGAGTGTATTTAGTTTGTTTATGTGTTCAATGTCATAATCAGGGGCTCTGTAACATAGTAAGAATAAAAATGGGATATTTAAGATGCTTTTCACTTCACAGACGATGGTCTCAGGAAGAGCAAGTTCTTGGGTAACTTGGATGTTTTTTAGATGTAAGGACTTTTTATAGAAGATAGCAACACCACCTCCTCTGATCAGTAAACATGATACTGTGATAATGGAGTCAGGGAGAGATGCATTGAGCCATGTTTCACAGACAAATATAATGTCAAATTTAGCCATATTTAGGAAGAGGAGAAATTCAGTAATTATTATATATTATATTTGGTAAGAGGAGAAATCCTTCCCCTGCCATGCCCACCAAGCCATGCCCACAGAACCAGTAGTAAAAAAAATGTGAATCCCACCACTGGACCTTGGAGGTCTTCTAGTACAAACCCTTTCTAAAACAGGAAACCCAATATCATTTCAGACAAATGGCTCTCCAATCTCTTCTTAAAAACATCCAGTGTTGGAGCACCCACAATTTCTGAAGGCAAGCCATTCCACTGACTAATTTTTCTCACTGTCAGAAAATTTCTCCTTAGTTCTAGATTGCTTCTCTCTTTGATTAGTTTCCATCCTTTGCTTCTTGTCCTGCTTTGGAAAATAGCTTGACTCCCCCTCCTTTGTGGCAGCTCCTTAGATATTAGAACACTGCTATCATATCACCCCTAGTCCTTCTTTTCATTAAACTACAGAAACCCGATTTATGATGGATTTTTGAAGCAAGATTTTGAAACTGATCATAACCTCGTAGCTGGAGATTTATACAAAACATAAAATTAAGACTGAGAATTTTTGCTAAAGTAAATGTTTTGTAAATGAGGTGGAATCCAGATATTCAACTGTGAAACTAGATTGGTTTGATCATTCTAAATCACATACAGTCATACATTGATGAGCCAAAACTTTTCCAATTTTTGCATATAAACATTCCATAGTTCAACAGACTTCATTCCCATCTAGGTAAGGCTGTTCTATTTATTATAACCATTACAGATGCTCAGAATAGGAAAGCTTTTCTTGAAGCCATTTAAATTCTAATTGAAGACTGGCCAAATACCAAATAGCATATATGATTCATTTTTAAATTCAGTCCAGTGTAATAACAGTTATTAAAGTGCTCCAGTGATTTCATTCTATCCAAAATAGATTCTGTGTTGGTTCTCAATTACCAACTTACACTGCCAAATATCTTATTTGGCACTCCATGATATTCAGGCCTCTGAACCTGTTAGACTTCAATGTCATATAGAAGAGATTTGAAAATTCTTCAGCAATTTGGATTTATGAGTTAACCCTTATTAATTTGAAAGAGCTTTTTTTTTCTTGGCAGCTAGTATCAGTAACATACAATTGTTCTATTGCTTGCACCATCAGCTGTCATTGCTAAAGTTTTATGAGGTGAATAGAGTTTGGAGTTAGCCTCATAGCTGAGGCTAACTCCAAATTCTATTAATATAATGTGTGATCCTAGTTCTTTGCTTTTTCTCTAAATGGACAAACTGTGGTTATTTTTAACCAGGAGTCCCCAAACTTGGCAACTTTAAGACTTATGGACTTCAACTCCTGTGCTGGCTGGAGAATTCTGGGAGTTGAAGTCCACAAGTCTTAAAGTTGCCAAGTTTGGAGAACTCTGTTTTTAACTATGCTTGCTGTAAAACCTCTTCAGACCAAATTATACCAAAGCTGGCTTCTTTTTTTTTTCTAAATGTATTTACTGATAGACATAGATTCCTGATTATGCGACACAATATATTTCATTTTATCTAAAATGTAAGTGGAAATGTTTCATAATCTTGTTCCTGCTGTATGTCTGAGGACAAAGGAGGAATGAATATGGAGAAATCTAGGAGGAACCAAAATTTCTTTTCATAGTAGCTCTCACAATGTTAAAACATAGTTTAATTTTACACCTGAACACATCCAATGCTGTTGCAGTCTGTAATGTAAAAATAGGCTTGAAAACATGATTACACATTGATTCATCCTTTTGAATTAAAGCTTTAGTCAAACCATAAAGCTGGTTGACCTAGACTATGTATTCAGAATGAGAGAGAAGCTATAGAGGTACTCTCATTCATTCTTCCCTTTGATTAATGGAGTTTCTGTCTGTCTGTTACAAATGAGGCCAAACTATATAAATGATAGAAGTGAAATGTCAGCTGCCAGTGAAGATGCCAAGTTCTATTTCAGAGTGGTGATCTTACACATATCACTTTGAAGTGAAGAGAAGAGCAACCAGATACTAATTCCACTTTATAAAGCTTTAGTAACACCACAGTAGAATACTGCATCCAGTTTTGGTCACCAAGCTATTAAAAAAAAAGATGTTGAGACACTAGAAAGAATGCAGAGAAGAGCAACAATGATGATTTGGGGACTGGAGATTAAAACATATGAAGAACATACAGGAACTGGGCATGGCTAGTCTAGTGAAGAGAAGGACCAGGGGAGACATGATAGCAGTCTTCCAATATTTGAG